>JAGDQP010012110.1:0-51157 GCA_022664845.1 Lepisma saccharinum
CCCCCCCCCCCCCTCTTCCAAAAAAAAAAGTTTTTTCCCATCACTAGACGTGACACGAGAGATATAACACGTTTCAAACCACTGTATGGAGAAAGTTTTCTACCGCCAAAGTTTGCATTCATCAACAATCTGGTTATTCTTCAACACTTCAGAAGGTAATGTGTGGAAATCTTTTTTCGTCGAGCCTCAAATTTGGTTCCTCCCAACAAGATTTGAACACTGAAATTAAACACTTTTTCTTTAGCTAAGTTTAGAACGTTGTTACACTAACAGTCAATTAAAAAAATGGCGTAAAATTGTAGTATCATGTTTCAGCAAACCGCAAAATCACAAATAAAAAGATTGTAAATAAGTGAGGATGCCTGTATCCCTCGTGTCACCCCGCAATTAAAGAATGTTTTCCATAAACATGGCATAACTTTCGTTTTGTGCTCACCCCACTAAGATAGAAATCATTCACAGGGTACAAAGGATATTTCACAAATAACAAGCAAAAATCAGGAGCGTACGAAGTAAATTGCAGTTGTGGGAAAAAATACATACATATACCAAAATATTACCAGTTCAGCTAGAATCAGTGAACATCAAGGGACACCAAATCAGACAACTGAGTGAACATCTCTCCAAACATTTGGGATCAGATCATCATATAGCCTCTTTCAGGGTATTCCACAAATAATATTGAACGGGCTGTTATAAAAATGAGTATTTTATCGTTTTAGAAAAGCTTGATTTAAACGGTACGCAGTCATAATGTGCGAAGCACAGTGTGTAAACTGAAGAATGGCTGAATGAAAATACAGTAGAGCCTCGATTATCCGGATTAATTGCGGACCAATAATGTCCGGAAACTACTTAAAATGTATCGCTGAATATAAAAATAAAATCGACTTACCCACGTAATCTTGCGATCTCTAAGTTAAGATTGGTTTTAACAGTTTTAGAGTAATAACACAACGAGTTCAAAACAAGATTTACTGCAGTCAAAAGGAACGAAAATTCGTCGTTATTATTTTGTATTTATGGCTCGGGAACTTTCCGGATAATCGATGCTCTACTGTACGTCCAAAGCAAAATGTTCTTTGTGAAAAATGGCAAAACGAAGATTGTACAAAACAAAAAATGGAAACCAGAAACGCCCAAATAAAAATACGTACAATTAAAAATTCCATATCCCTGCATGTATGTTATTTAAGTATAAATCTACTTAAATTGATTTCATTGATTTCACCTAAATTTTGCGTACGTGTTCCTCGGGTTCAGGAGCATGTCATAAAGATATTTGAAGTCACCGAAGTTGTCAGTTTTGCCAGCTAATTAAAAAGAGTCTTTCAAAATATATCTGCATTGATTTATACCAGATTTTGCGTACGTGTTCTTAAGTACTGGGCCAGGTCATAGATGTATTCTGGTTCCAGTAATGTCTCCTAGTTGTCAGTTTGTCAGTGTTGCCACCTTGTTCAACATGCATTTTTTTTAATTGTTTTCAAATACCAGCACCATATGTAGCATAACCAGTATTCAATACAATATAAAAAATGAGAGGTCCTTCGCAGCAAGCACTTCAGTTAACAGAGTTGCCAACCTATTTTAAAATTTGATTTATACAAATGTTTTTACTTATAGACATCTACACGCCTCTATTGATTTACATCATATCGTCACCTTGCAACCAGGAAGTACTACAATGTCCACTTCAGCTACTTGTAAGAAAACATGTTGTAAAGTTTGAAGTTCTGTTTAAAGTCTGTATAAATCCATTACATTTCTAGCCCCTTGGAGGCTTTTAGATTATACTTTTGGGATTGATGCCCTTTAGTACAAGGTCTTTGACTGTAGTGTTAACTCAGTTTTGCCAAAAAAAAGTGGGCATAGTACCTGTTGGCTCCAAGGTGACGATATATTGTATACATGTGCATTAGGTACAGGGATAGATCATGAAAGTACTCAGTGTTTAAAGTGAACCGGAACGGCGTTGCGGTAAGAAATATAGAACCGGAACAGTGTTCCTATAAAAATAAATCATTTTTATGTGAAATTAAATATACCGTAGCCACGCGTAACGTCGAACAGTGAGAATTCAAATCAGCTTAAGTCTAGTTCTCCGTCCTCACTTCCCGTGCGGAAATGTTTTCCAGAAAAATAGTTATCTACAGGTTTTGTGAAGAACTTTGCCCTCATGTGGGACACTTGGGGAGAAACGAAAAACGTATTGTAGGAATGTATCCCTTCCTGAAGCTCACAGATTAATAGCAAAATACACTGCCAGGATGACGATCGTGAAAACATATTCTGGATCACTATACGAATCTGCTGTCTCTTCGAAGAAATAATGGATGAGAGGATCAGAATAAATCCGAGCCCATTTATCCAAGCTCTAGTAGATCGACTTCAACAGAGAATATATGGCATGAACAGGGCTCGAGCCAGAGCAGAGGTGAAAGTATTAGTAACAATTATTAATACTTATTGAGATTTCCGTAATAAAGGCGTGTATAGAAATCCTACAAGGAACTTCAAGAGTGACATTTTGTCAATAACAATACCGTTCCGGTAAGAATTCTCATCCACTTTACACACTGAAAGTACTTCAGGAGCCGCAGGTGCATCAGTTTTGAGCGAAGAATTTAATATTCTCAATTTGGCCCCATACCATTCGCGATATCCGAACCAATCCTAGCTGTTAGGTACAAAGACAGGTCACACAGGTACTCCATGCGCCGAAGACACATTGATTATAAACTTTACGCTTCGGACACATTGGTAGTTTGCTTTTGAAAATAAAGTGTAGTCTTCCAAACGAACTCCACACGCCATATATATGAAAAAGGGGGGTGGTCCCTAATATATATATGAAAAAAATGAAATAATTTATTTTCTTTGTGCCGCCCCCTAATTTTGTTCTAATAGGTAAGAAAATATTTCACACAAAATTTCAGGCTGAAGATTAATATTTAATGGTCGCTCAAGAGGTTGAAAATTTAAGACATTACTTAATACAGTAGTATGAGTATTGAGTAAATTGAATATAAGTAAAAAAAAACACATTTTGATTTTCTTTTTTTTTCTTTTTTTCTTTTTTTTTTTTTTTTTTAGTTTTTAAAATAGTTACCCTTTGCGTTCTTTATAAAAATGTCACACATGAAGGCAAATGATGCTATCAAAATATCACTCCACAAATCACCATGTCACACGAGCATCTGGTTTAGTTATTCGGTTATTCTTGTTAGTGTTTCCTTCTTGGAATCCGGAAAACGTTTGCGATGATCCTGTACTACCTGAAGTAGAAACTGCATCTGGTCCTCTGATTTTGTGATAATAGAGTTGTATTCTGCAATTAATGCCACTCCTCTTTTAGCGTGATCATTCACAACACGTAAATTCTTAGCAACATTCAGTCCAATTTTGTACTCATCATTTGCATCCCAATCCTCGGGATCTGAATCAAAAAATGAAGTAGAGATGTTAAGGCGTTGGAAGAACAAAATCGTATTTCTTGTTACAAACTGTTCAATTTTCATATCAACACATTTTTCTACGTCGAGCTGAATGCGTTTTGGGGGGTTCAGGTTTATACCTCCCATATTTTCCTTCAGGGCATGAACCATGTTACGTTTCGAATCTACTGATACATTTTTGTCGAAGAAAGCTAACCCAACGAGTTCTTCGCTGAGGTACCAAAGGTGTCTTAGAAATGTGTTGCTGGTAACTTTGGAAAAAGACGGATTGTGTGCCTTGAATTTCACTAAATTCTGAAGAAAATTCAAATCATTGTTAGGTGACGAGACAGAAAGAGATGCTGTAAACCATGCTTTGATATAGATTTTGGTTACAAATACACATAAGCAGCGAAGTCCTTTCTCCTCTCTCGCTATGAGCCTGAACTGCCCCCGAAACATCCAAATCTTAAATGAATAAATGGCCTTGGCCATCCATCTGGCATGGTGGAAAGCTCCGGGTGTCCTAAATCTGACGCCACGAGCAGGTGCAACACCAAGGAAAATGAGTACTATCTCGAGAAACTCACGATAATCTTCCCTAGGATGAATTTCTGTGAGTTTGGTTTCACAAAACGTGATTATAGTTTCCATTTCCTCCTTCACAACATTCATAACCTGTTCATTCTTAGCACCGGTTTCATAGTTTGTGTGATCAAATTTTTGCCAAGCAGTCTGAAATCTCTTAAATATGGCAATGTCTGGACCAGAAGAAACTCCCATTGTCTCTTCAAATGCTGTAGCTAAGACAAGCTCCATAATATGATGTCTGCAGGCAAGATACACGAGTTCCTTATTTAGTTTCTTTTCTAGCAAAACACAGGTTCCGTTCTTATAACCTGTGTTGC
Source organism: Lepisma saccharinum (assembly GCA_022664845.1). NCBI lineage: Eukaryota > Metazoa > Arthropoda > Insecta > Zygentoma > Lepismatidae > Lepisma > Lepisma saccharinum. Next base: position 4,346 of record JAGDQP010012110.1, read on the forward strand.
AGGCTGTTGTATCGAAGCACATAGCCGCTATACGATTGGCAACACCCCATTCACTCAACAATTGTTCAAAAGTGGCAGCTTGACTTTCTCCTGTGCCTGATATCAACTTTGGTACACCGAGAAGTTGCGTTACGGAGGCTCCTGAAACGATTACTGGAAGACGATCCACATGTTCGTCCCTTAATATCCTTTAAAATTTTACCATCCTAATGAACTACAAGCTTGTCTGCTGTCGTCGCAAAATCCGCTTTAAGATTCTACGCAATTTCTTTCCGACATTTTAACCGACTTCTTCGAATTGATGACCGATTTATGTTTAGATTTTTGGTGTCATAACCGAGACTCTGAGCAGTAGCAGCGAAAAGTACAGTTGCCTTCCTATCACTCAATTTTACTCTGTCCAGTGCAGCAGCCAGTTCAGGAGTAACACTATTTCTTCTTGCCCTTTTCTTCGGGATGCAAACGCTTGTTCTAGGAATGCTTAAAGCTTCACGTTCATGATCAAGTCCGTCATAGTCATTATCATTTTCATCACTACTTGATGATTCCAGGATTGCAGTTTGTTCTGATACTTTCTGTCTCTCTTCTTCTGCTTGCTTTCGTTTCAAAACCATTGATTGCCTTTCTTGTGCTCTACATTCTCTTGCAGTGAGAATCTTGTCAATCGGACCCAAAGAACCACGTCGTCCTTTATCTCGTTGAGCGACCAGAAAATCCCGATCTTCATCAATCTTTATCGTTTTCAGGGCGTCCATATGTGCAATGTCAAACAAATCATCAAGGATTTCCATAAATTTCGATTCATCCATACGTTGCGAGGCTGTCATTCTTTTAACGTTCTTTTTAAGTTTCGCCCAGTCATTGAAAAGACTTTCCAGCTTACTTATAGCACGATCTTCTTTACTTATAGCACGATCTTCTTTACGAATCGCAATTCTAGCCTTCTCCCAAAAAACAGCAGCTTCCTTGATTACATCTCTTGCACTATTACGAATTGTCTTTTTTAAAGTTTTGTGATGGTGGAAAAATACGCTCAATATTTATCTATTTGAAGGTAACTTACACACTTTCAATTCTTCTTCTGTTGATCCAATTAGCCAAACTGCACTCTTTCTTCTTGTATTCGGTGATGCTGAAGCACTAGAAGCAGCCATCTTACTTCGATATTTCACATAGATACACTAATAAGTTGCAACAATCGAAATTCAATCGAAAGCTGTATTTGTATCGTCCAAGTGGCAAGTATTCCTTATAGATGGCCCAATAACTCGGCCTTGCGCGATTAGTTAGTTATATATTAAACTGGTTACTAACAATGTGTGTAAAACGCAAAATTGTGTAGTCAGTTGTAATAGCATTAATTAATATGAATATTATGTTTTCCCTATTTTGCGGAAAAAACTTGTCAAACTATTTATCGTTGTACTAAATCTAACCTGCGATTTTGCTTCCATCTAGTGGGCGCCGCGGTATGCGTAAAACTTTAACAGTAGTAACTAGCGTAAAATATTTGTCCTGAGCGACCCCTAATTTTGGTGCTATCAGTCTAAAATTTCACGTAGTTTACATTGATGTATATTAGAACAAATATAGGGGGCGGCACGACGGAAATTTAAAAGTTTAGAAATAAGAACCACCCTAATATATATATGTGTGTGTGTGTATATATATATACATATATATATATATATATATGTGTGTATATATATATGGCGTGTGGAGTTCGTTTGTAGACCGTAGATTCTAGACCGTACGTAGCCTTTGTCACACCATTTATATCAGGTAATGATAAAATGAAAAGCACCAATTTAATTTTCTTAAATGTTTTTATTCACATATTCGTTACATTATTAACCAATACCACAGTCCACGTACATTTCGGTGAACATGTGCATAATATGTGTCAATATTCACGCACATTTTGATCAACTTGTTAACGAAATAATTTTTAGTAATATTCCATATACGTTTAGTTCAGTGCCTTATAACCTGGCAACACTTATAAAACAATTGAAATCCAAAGCATGGCGACCTAGAAACTAAACACCTTGCACAAATTTTTTATATATAATTATACTCTTTCTCACTTTATTTACATCTTCAAATACCCGTAAACATGCATATAAAAAACACATTTGCATACAATAAACCGTTGTTCACCTGACCAGGCTTTCCCGAGGCAAGTCAGAATTACTTAACGGAACATTTGTTAGCGGTGTTATATTTTCTCGTTAGAGTAACGGATATGATTGATTGGTAACGTACTGTAACTTGTGTAAGTTTACCAAACTTAGCTCTCATATTAACACTTAATTACCACATAATTAATAAATTTGTTAAGTTAGGTGAGAGTTCAGGTAATTTATTCAGTTTCAGTTTAGAAAAGCTTTAAAATTATTTTAAATAATGGGAATATTCCACATAGGAACACATACACGTTTTCCGTTATATGACAGAATTGCTGCTGTTGATTAAATATCTGAATCTACGGTACATTTTAGTAACATTTTCAGGAAAATTAAATGAACAGCATGGGAAATTGAAATATCAAAGGTTTTATTAGTAATCTCTATTACTGTAAACGTCTGTGAACAATTAACAGAAATGGAAAGACGGAGACGTCGTTGGGAGAACAATATTAGAAGAGATCTTCGAGAAGTAGGCGTTCGTGATGAAAACTGGCTTGATCTCGCCCAAGATAGAATCCAATGGCGAATGTATGTTACTACGGCGATGAACTTGCGAGTTCCGTAAACCATGGAGTTAGTTAGTTAGTTAGGTTTTGATAAGTGAACTTCTGGGTGTATGTTTATAAATAAACCGTAGGTTTCTCGTATACTTCTTATCGTATAGCGTACTTTTTTTGTGGTTTTTCTTTTGAAAGATCTTACAGCACCCTTCGTGATAGCTTGGAGATATATATCATCTTGAAAAGTTAAATCAGTGATCAGTGGATTGTCTTTCTTGATTTGTCTTCTTTAATTTTGTTGTGGATTTGTGCTGGATAGGTGCTTGCAGAATTTAGGATTCAATGTATGCCGCTACAGCCTTTCGTTTGGTTGGGCCTTTAGGCAAACACTCAGTTGTTCTCTTCATGACTTTTCCGAAAGTTTCAAAAATATTGTACGTAGTGCATTCCTGTTTTCTTTGCTGTCATTCCTGGGAACTTCATTTTCTTCAATCAACACAATCGCTTTTTCTTACAACATTTTAGTCATTGTTTATCTAAGCCTAGTTTCTACTTTCCTCTCCCTACGTTTTTGTAGATATTGCATCCATTTTTGTATTTTCTTTTTTCTTTCTCTTGATTTTCTATGATAGGACTCATTTTGGTGCACTTGTTGTCTCTTAAAACAAATAAACTGTTATAGGTAAAACTTGCGTCCGACAAGTGGCCACAAATGAGTCACGTCCATTATCCTGTTCACTTGTTAGTGAAAGCAGTTTTCTGATTTTGAAATCTCTGCAAAGAAAAATAAAATAAAACTAATTTTAGATACGAAATTTAGAATATTCTAAGGCTTCATGTTTATTTAAACTTTTTCGTTATTTTTGGTAAGAGACGTGACATAAAAGTTGTAAATCTGTACGTTAACATAGAGCATATTGCAGCTTAACTTCTTGAACAAAAGATCTTATATTACTATTTTATCCTGTGAAGGCCCATTTACAGCCTCCACGTTTTAAACTTTTTATGCTAAAGACTCTAAACATCTTTAGTTTTTATTAATCGTTATACTGGCCATTTATACCAGTAAGTTTTTTTTCTGGAGACCTTTTACATCTTCAGCTTTTATATGCTATTAATCTTTTAATTGATTAGCAGCTAGGTATTGACGTGACAAAGATAAGGGGCTTCCCCCTATATCGGGACGGACGTAAGCCATAGTGCTCTTACCGCCCATAAAATTTATTTTATCTTATCTTTATCTTGAACAAAAGCACAAGAAACTACAAATCAAAGATAAGGACATAATACATGAAGCAAATGCTAGTTGGAAAATCATATAAACTTCCACAGAATTCGTCTGCAGCAGCTAAGGTATTTCCAGTAATCAAATTCCTAATTCGATAATTCATTAAACAATTATTTCGTATTACAATAGTTTTAATTTTTTAAATTCGTACTTTTTTTTTCTACGCAACCAAAGACAGCGTATTATTTTTACATTTATTAAAAAGTTTTTAATTTTTCACCGCGTGTTTTAAAAAATTGGGAATGGCCGTTGTGTAAAAGAAATAATCTTTGCAAGATTACAAGGTGTAATACAAATGTCTTTATTAAAGAAGGAGTGATTGATGAAATCCCATTTCTTTCGGTTAAGGTATAATTAATGGTTTCGGTTAGCTCCGATTTGCAAATGAATGGGTCGCCGCTGTGTAGTTTCTTCTTTCTGAAGGACAATATCTTCAGTAAATACTCAAAACTCACTACAAATTGTTAGAGGGAAAAGACGAGCAAGTGCTTACTTCTTAAGTAAGAATACACAATTACATATACACGTAGTATGTGAGTAAAGGAGTGTGTTATATTTCAGATTTTGTCAGAAGAGCTCCTTCACTTTTGGAAGAACGAAAAAAGAAAAGAAAAAGATTATGCACAGAGTATGTTTTGTGTGAACTTACAAAGGAAATGTGGTTTCAGAGCGCCTTTACTTTCGCAGGCACATTTTTATGTATGTGCACAGGCAGTGAAAAGTACCTTTACATTCTTCGAGAGCAGACTATGTATAGTGTATGTTTGTTGAGAGCTCCATACAAGATAAACAGGCAGTTCTATCTGTAAAACTTTTTAACCATGCATTTTACATGCCGCATGCGCTAAAAGTATCAACGAAGATACTGTAGGTACCAAATATGTATTTTCAGGCTTTGTACTTTTCCTGTAACATTCCATTTTAATCAGGATCAGTATCCACAGTTGAGTGTCAGGACGGTACCTAGAATTAGGGTGCTGGCTGCTCAGTTCCTCATTCTTTTTCCTGGAAAGTGTACTCACTGGCTTGTAACGGATTTAGGTCGTTTGTGCTTGTGGACCCCTTTACTGTAAATTTTATAAACAAACATAAACGCAACTTCTGCCTTTTGATTTTGAATTTGGACTGTGATGCTCCACTTTATAAGTACATTTTAAATAATATAAGTAGCATCTGCATTACATTCCAATATTCTGTTTACTCTTTTAAAAAGTTAATTACAGTAGCTTTATTGTGTATTTGATGTAGTAGTATTGCTTCTAAAGATTATCTTTCTCTTACAGGCAAAAAACAAACTACTTCTCGTCGCTACATGGGGATAACAATGCTGACCTTAACCCCGGAGATTATCAATGAATTGCAGATGAGAAATCATCAAATTCCTTCGTCCGTATTCCATGGGGTTCTCGTGTGGAAAGTTGTTACAGGATCTCCTGCATGGAAGTAAGTACTTAAAGAAGTTTAGTATTCTAGAACGAAGGCAAACATGGACTAACCTTAATTGTTCGTTGGTATATGACATATTGGTCATTGGGTAAATCAATGCGTTGATAGATGTGTATAGTATCCCATCTTTTACAAAGTTGCAAAAGGCTTTATTGTCACAAGATACCTTCAGCCTATAAAATAAAATAATAGATTGCTACCTAAATATTTATATCTAGTAAATTTATTGATCCAGTTATTCTTTACGTGAAAGATATGAACATAACGGGCAATTGAAACTTTAATATAATTACCTTATTTTTATATACAGTAGAACTTATTAGGCTTTCTCTTTTATCCTTATTTTAAAGTTCTCACGTAGTATGTTTCTAGAACCACTGATATTTTGAAACGTACTGCTTTAAATAATTTATACTTAACGTTATACAATGCGTATCATAATTGAAGATTTTAAATATTTCGAGGGTTTTGCTTGGTTTTCACTTGAAAAACACAGGAGTCACATTTGAATACGTAACTAGTAAAACAGAATAATGACATGTCTATGCCTTAAGGGCAAATTTACAGAAATTACTATAACATTTAGCGGTGTGGGAAGCTTCAAAAATTTTAAATGGTAGAGGATTAGCGGCTTTGCATTTGGAAGTTGTCCACTTCTTCTTCAAAGCGTGAATAAATGTAAAATCTATTTCTGTTGTTTTTAAGTTAGCACACACAAAACAGTTTTCATTAATTACATACAAGCATAAAAACTACAAAAGAAAAAAGTCCATTACTGTTAATCGTCGATAATTAAATTTTTTGAGGACTGCCCATACAGCCACATCAGACAATTAACGAAGGAATTTCTCCTAAGGAATGGGATGTTTCGGGATATTTGTGATTAAAAGTTCGCCGTATTTTGATTAAATCGAAAAGTTAGTGGCTATCCGGAAAGTCTGCTGAACCAGAAAAGCAAGGCAATTGCTTAATATAAAAATTCATGTGAAGCCCCATATGTTACTTTCCTAATTGGTTGAATATCCATGCTGTTGTATTTAAGTAGTGATAATACAAGAAAGTATTCAATGAAATAATTGAGGGATTGTTAAATAAATCATGATATGTTATAGACAAGGTTAAACACAACGTCACTGCCTTTTGATAATTGTGTTGTCTTAACTTATAACTGGTATTCAATTCAATTTCACACAAGTTTAAACTTTTCCACACGCTTTACTTTTTTTTTTCATTTCTATACTTCGTTTACGATATTAAATGCCACATTCAGTCTAGTCTAGGCAAGTTAAACTTTATCAGTGGAACAAATTCGGAACAAGCTGATTTGTGGTACACACGTTCAGAGTAGCATTAGAAACAATACTGGAGAGTTCAACTGATGTCAATGGTGGGGAACCTAGGGAACCGCCGCCATCTTGAAAAAACTGTTTCAAGCTTTTTTTTTTTTTTTTTACTAAAACTATGCAAGATCCGCAAAAATGTTTTTGGAATTATATTTGTAGAGCAGTGTTTCCCAACCTGGGGTCCGCGACAAGCATGTAAGGGGGCCGCGATAGTTTGATGTGTAACGGAAATTTAGTTCCAAATATTTACATTATTTTTTGCAGATTTCATTTTATAAAATAATTTTAAAACATAATAGTCGGGGATGCTTCACGTACTTTTTTTTATCTCGAAGTCCGACTAAATGCACTTGAAGCATATGCGCGGAGAAACGTCTAAGGGACATTTTCAAATAAAAAATCACGAGTACATAAGAGGAAAAATATGAGGCATAAAATATTCATATTAGCACGACGACATGTTGTACCAAAGCCCACTTTTGTGCAAAGTATGAATATTTTATATTTTCCCTGTTATATACAAAAATGTACTCGTGATTTTTTTAAGATTGAAAATGTCACTTAGACGTTTGCTCGCGCATAAGCTTGTAGGGATTAGTACAGACGGGGCTCGGGCAATGTCAGGCAGACAAAAAGGACTTGTTTTGCGTGTCCAGGCTGTTGCGCCCTCTGCCAAGTGGACACACTGCAGCATTCATCGTGAAGTATTGGCTGTTCGTGGAATGCCATCCAAGATGAAAGATGTTTTCGATGCATGCGTTAAAATTGTAAAATTTATCAAGGCTCGTCCGCTTAATTCCAGAATTTTCGCTGCATTGTGTAACGAAATGGGAAGTGATTATGAACATCTACTTTTACATTCTGAGGTACGCTGGTTATCTCGCGGAAGAGTTCTGATTCGCTTATTCGAGTTGCGTGATGAGGTGAGACTTTTTCTGATTGATTCGAAATTGGAACCAAAACTAAAGGACTGCTTAAATGACTTTTCTTGGCTTTCGACACTTGCTTATTTGTCAGATATTTTCTCGTTTCGGAATACATTAAATTCAAGTCTCCAAGGTTCCAGTGCTACTGTATTTTTAGTGGATGACAAAATTGAGGCCACAATTAAAAAAAATAAAGTTTGGGTTCGCCGAATCGACAATAGGGAATACGATTCCTTTTCCACGCTGAACGACTTTCTGTCGACAAGTGAAACAAAACTCCCAAATGAAGATCGTGAAAGCATGAAGGAGCATTTGTCTTCTTTGGGTTCCCAGTTGAGAGCCTACTTTTCGGTTTCCAAAGAGAAAAACAATTGGATGAAGAACCCGTTTCTAAATAATGAAAATGAGCTATCACCAAATGAAGAAGACCAGCTGATTGAGTTGTCTTGCGATTACCCGTTGAAGATGATGTTTCCTAGTTTGTGTTTGTTAAACTTTTGGTTTAATGCGCGGTCTTTGTATCCTGATGTTTCGAGGAAGGTAATTTCACATCTAATGCCTTTTGCTACTACGTACTTGTGCGAGTCAACATTTTCTGCACTTGTTTATATGAAAAATAAGTACAGAAACAGACTTGATATAGAACCAGATCTGCGCCTGAAAATATCTACTTTGGAGTCAGATATAAAAAAGTTGAGGGCCGGAAAGCAACACCAGCCATCTCATTGAGTAACTGTAAGTAAACAAAATTGTTAGTTTTTGTTATTATTGCTACTAATTCACAATTTGCAGTGGTGTTAGCAATCTGTATTCAAATGTACTTTCATGTATAGAAATTGTGCGTCTTTTTTAAGCTACAGATGTTGCAAAAAGTTCTATTGATACTATATGTTTAATGTTTTCCTTAGTTGTAGGAGCAGGGGTCCGCAAAGAAACTAGTAAGAAATCATGGGGTCCGCCGCCTCGAAAAGGTTGGGAAACACTGTTGTAGAGCATTAAATTTCCAATAAATTGAAAATTGCAATTCTCTAAAGCAATGGTTTCCTACAGGTGGTCCACGGACCTCGTTCACCAAAGGATACTCAGTTATAGTTGGGAAACTACGTTTTACCTTAAACTAGCATTCAGCAAAGATTATTTTATTATTTTTAAAATTTCAAACTGTAGTTTGCAAACACATTGGTGACAGGAGACATTTAGTCAGTGTTTATTAGAATTAGAATTTCAATTTACGATTTTCAGGATTTGGGGTTGTAGGGGTCTTATTCATGATGGCGAAAGTATGAAGTTCTCAAAAAAGTTATTGGGAATCATTGCTCTAAAACAATCCGTTTTTATTTTCTACCACTTTTCCTAAAACTTGCATTCATAACCTACTCCAATATTTTTCCCATGAAACGCAACTATGTTTGCAGTAGCTATGTTTGTAGTTGTTATGAACCTTTAAACTCTTTAATTAATATAAAACAAATTCAATGAGTATATTAAGTGATTTTCGATGCCAGAGCCTCATCTGCAATAACAGTCCCTGCCACCTTAAAAATGCTTGCGCAATGCAACGGGTAGGCTGAGGTTGACTTACTGGGAAGAAGCTATAGTCCAGGCAAATTAACGATGAGAGAAGCATCAGCCAGCCATGAGGGACCATTTTTCCGTGTGTGTGTGTGTGTGTGTGTGTGTGTGTGTGTTTGTTTTCTGATATTTTTTTTAATAATTTTTATATATCTTACAGAACATTTTTACTAAGAGAGCATTACGTTATATATTTACTCAATCTACAAAATTGTGGGATACTTTTGAAAAAGTGTCAAAATAATTTGCTTACCACTCTTAATAAGCTAGGTTTGTCAGGATCAAACTCAGGTTGGCTAACTTCATGTAACATTCCTGACTAATATTCCATTACATCTTTATCTGAATGTCCTGGCTGTTCGCAATCCTCTCGTTGTTAATCTTTTGTCAGCCATATTGCCTGTGACTTCCGAAACGCTGCCACCATTAGTGCACGATGTTGTGATTTCGAGGAACAAGAGGCTGGTGATCTTGAAGTCATTTTTCAAACATTTCAATGTCACGTTTGGTAGAAGAGCTGCGTGCGGAAGCGTGTTTGTCTCCTCTAACATATTCATAGAAATAGAAACGGGTTGTTTTAGAGCAATGATTCCAAACAATATTTTTGGAGGACTTCATACTTTCGCCATCATGAATGAGACCCCTTAAAACCCAAATCCTTAAAATCCTCAAGTGAAATTCTAATTCTAATAAACACTGATTGAATGTGTCATGTCGCCGATGTGTTAAGGATTTGTACAGTTTGAAATTTTAAAAATAACAAAATAATATTTGCTGAATGCTAGTTTAAGATAAAATTTAATTTCCCAACTATAAATTGCGTATCCTTTGGTGAACGTCCACGGACGTCTACGGGTCCGCGGACCACCTGTTGGAAACCATTGCTTTAGAGAATTGCAATTTTCTTCAATTTATTGGAAATTTAATGCTCTACAAAAAAAAAAAAAAAGAAACATTTTTGCGTATGTTGCATAGTTTTAGCACAAAAAACAAAATTGTAATTAAAAAAAAAAGTGCCAGAAACAGTTTCTTCAAGATTAGGTTCCCCACCATTGACATCAGTTGAACTCTCCAGTCTTGTTTCTAATGCTATTTTAAACGTGTGTATAAAAAGTCATCTTGTTCCGAATTTGTTCCACTGATCGCCTGTTTTTTAGTTTAACTTGCCTAGACTAGTCATGTAATTCTGTTTTTAACAAGGTTTTGGATAAAATTTAATCCATTTTAGTAGTATATCTGTAAGTATACTGTGACAGTACCACTCTACCTTCAGCTGTCTGATATCAACAACTCGTAATTAAAGAAAGTCATGATGCGCTGAAGACTAAATAAATACTAATTGGTACTTAGCGGTGTTGATCGGCAGTCAGCAGTGGTGAAGAAATTGTTCTCTCACTTTTCTAACGTTTCGAGAGCTATTACTGCTCTCATGTTCACAGAAGAAGCGCCAAGATGTTTATGGTAAGAAGTATAATAGGGAAGGAAAGAAGGAAAAGAAAGAGCACTAGTAATAATCAGCTTTGTGTAGGCAGTGGAGCCGGTTACGTAATTTGTGGCGGGGTAAATTAATATGGTAAATTACCAAAGGTGCAACACTGAGTCTGCTGGTTTAATTGCTGTAACGCAAGATGTCTTGTGAATGAAAATCAGTGCTGCCAACTCAAAATGAAATTATAGATTATCATAGGTTTGTCGGTTTGGGGAAATATTTTATTAACATTACAGTAAATGCATCTCTTATCTCCCGTCCTCAGAATTAACCTTAAAATAGGAATAGAATAATTACAGGAATATTCGTAATTAAGTTAATTTTATATGAAATAAAGAATCCTAAACCTGGAATTCGTCAGTTGTCAGTAAATAGACAAATTACATGAGATGAATATTTGGTTGAACGTATTATCTTTAATAAAAATCTAAGGACTGTCGTCTCGTAATCAGAAATCTTGTAATACCACTACGAGAGCATAAAATTGGAAAAGAAAAACAAATCGCAAATGAAGATTTTCTTTTAGAAAACCAAAATGACTTCCTTTTATTTGAAAGCAGGCAGTTTCAAATTAACAGAAGGCCATGAAAATCTTTTCCTGCTTTGAATTTGGATTAGGCATCTCAGCCTTAGGGATAAAATTTTCTGTGCTTTCGAAGTGATCTTCTTCCAGATTGTCAATTCTATTTGAGCAATAATTTATTGACCTTCTATTTGAAACCGTACTGAGCAGCTTGGAGTCATGATGGCTTGGCGCACTTCGTAATCGGATCACTCTCCATGTATTATCCGTGTAGTCAAGAACGAACTTATTCTGACATTATGGCAGCACAATACACACGCAATAAATTTGCACAACAGGAACGCAATAAATTGTTAGAACAACAGAAGAACGCTCACGAAAGAGTTAATCAAAGTTTTTCAACTCATGCTCGTTTCGTAACGAACTATTCGTATGTTAAGGTATGCCAGAAACAATAGGCTCAAGCAAAACTGCAGTAGACCTCACACTAACACTTATCTCTGTAGACTAAAGGTTTTCAAGTCTTAACACAGTACCTTCATGAAATTAAAACATGTGAATGTGCTGCAGAAATGTTGAGTCTGCCACCCTGATTTTTATCCGAAGCTATTCGAGAGTGACAACCGTCAACATCAGACAAGTTCAAAGATTATAGTAAGTTGTAGAGGGAGGAGCAGGTGCCATGTAGATATTTTTATCTGATTTAATAGCCGTCTTGTTTTGCATCTATCTATACGCCTGGATGTTGAATTTTACATGTGGAGAAATTCTAGAAATCAGTGAACAGGGAAACGGCGGGGAAGTTGGGGGGGGGGGTCTTGATGCGGGGATCAACTTGGTGATCCCTTTCATGATTCATTGTGAAAATGTACAAAGTGAGATAAATTCGATATTCTCTATTGGAATCAAAATGCCTACAGCAAATACCAGCTACAAAAATGTCAAAACTGCAAAGTCCACCCTCAATAAGACTCCAAAAGTTGACATTCCAAACCCTAAATACGTTAGCTTACCTATATTCCCACGTATTTCACAACGAATCATGAAAGTGTTTCAAGATCACAAGTTGACACCCGCATTACCCCCCCCCCCCCAAAAAAAAAAAAAAGTCTTGAAAAGTCCCTCTCTGGTTTCAAGAATTTCTTCACAGATAAAATGCAATATTGAGGCGTATATGAAATCATATGAAGTTGCGACAAAACAAATATTGAAACGACTAAAAATATATCTGTCAGTACGCATGGGTTTATGTCAGAACGCCAACAGAAATGGTCAGAGCGCCCACCAAAACGGCAAAACACGTAAATTCAGAAATGGTCAGAACGCCCACCGAAATTCAAAAATAAGTCTTAAAACGAATTTAAGTAAAACAAAAGTAATGTACAATCAACATGCTGCAAAGAAGGAAATATTGATTCACGGAGAGACAGTAGGCATAGTTAATGAGTATGTTTACCCAGAGCAGCTCAAATCAATGTATGCCAAGTTGACGGATGAAATAAATAGAAAATGGAAAATGGCGTGGAGCTCGCTTGGAAGATCACATTTTATTTTCAAAAGCAATCTACCAATGTGTCTCAAGAGTAAAGTTTATAATCAATATCTTTTACCTGTGATGATGTACAACTGTGAAACTTGGACATTGAATGCGCAAACGACTCAAAGATAAAGACACACAAAGAGTTACGATGCGATGTATGATAGAAACAACTATGGACGACTAATGTATTACATTGAATTCCCAGAGAAAGAAAAACGACCGAGACGACGTCCAAATGCAAGATGGGTAGATGAAATTTAACGTTTTTCAGGAGCTACATTGATGATAATTGCAGCTGAGCGAGATATGTAGAAAGAAAAGGGTCCAGCAGTGTATAGAAAACGGCTGAATATGATAATGGTTCCTTAAATTACGCTTCATATGTGCCTTTCCAAGTTAATTAAATAAAAATTCTACTTAAAAGCTAATAGAATGAAATTAACTACATTTATCATGTTTTCATTCCCACGTTGAAAACAGCTTGAATTCTAAATTATATTTCAACGAATATTTTATTTCGTTCATATTACTTTAATGTGACGTGTTTTCAATTTCCCTTTTCTACTGTGATATAGATTTCGCTTCTGAGGCGTTTTTCTAAGGCGATATATTACACTAATTGAGAAATACAAATTTAATAATAGGGTCTTTTTGAAACGTACAAAATAATTTTACCGTTTTTAGAATGAAATTTCACCGCTGTGTCCATGATTGTTCAGATAGCCACATTTTTGGAATCGTTTATTAGTGTTTGTTGTAATGGTATTTTCATTTATTTCATTTATTTATTTACTATGGCGGGGTTAAGGTCGGTATATTTTCCTTCCACTCGAACATAAATATACATACCAAACTATTATTATGAGTACACATAATATAACAACATAATATCACATAGCAGATAATTATACTTAGGAAAAGAAACACACGCGAACGCAACATTATCATAAATAGTATACTCCCTGCTGTAGCTTATGTGCACAGCCCCCGACTGGACTCTGACTCACTTGTTTTAAGAGTGGGCGTTCTGACTGGTAGACTTTGTGAACGTTTTCCCGAGGTTTTTCCATTATGTTTGTTCAATATCGATTTAATATAAGTATTAAACTAAAAAAAAATTAAAATATTAACTGTGTGCCTTGGTAGAGTTTGTATTTTCTAACCTGTGGGGATCCTGATCATTTTGGTGGGCGTTCTGATCCTTTTTAAAGTGGGCGTTCTGACCCTTTTTAAAGTGGGCGTTCTGACCACTTTGGTGAACGTTGTTGCCATTTTTACGAGTGGGCGCTCTGACCATTTCTGACTTTGCGTGTTTTGCCATTCTGGTGGGCGATCTGACCGTTTCTGTGGGGTTGTGACCATTTTCAGAAGTGGGCGTTCTGACATAGTCCCGTACGCATAAGCGAACATGTCAAAGACGCACGCTCCGAAAATCAGTTTCTGGCCTCTCTAAACATTTACATAACGAGAATCGCAGTATTAAATCTGCACATGTCCTATACAAAGGGAAAAGGCGCATAGGCCGTTTTGCAAAGGATGCTTGTTGTTTATTTTTTTTTTTTTATTTTTTTTATTTTTTATTTTTTTTTTTTTTTTTTTTTTTTATTTTTTTTTTTGTAAGTGTTCTTAACACAGACCGTGGTTGACTGCATAAAATATGGTCACCTTCTTTTGGAAAACATAATGTCTTAGCCCTGGTTCTTCCCCAACCCATTGTCCTAATTAGGTTAACAACACAGTACCATATATTTATGGAACTTTTAACACTACTAATTTCCTTCACCCCTTTCATCACCGATTTTCATTCACAAAACGTCTTGCGTTACAGCAATTAAACCAGCAGGCGCAGTGTTGCACCTTTTGTAATTCACCATATCGATTTGAACTCATCCACAAATTATGTATCTGGCTTCGCTGTCACACCTTCATAGATGTGTATACAACGCTAATTACTAGCGCTCTTTCTTTTCCTTGCTTTCTTAATCTTTATTTAACTTCTTACTATATTTCTTATAATAAATATCTAGGCGTGTTTTTCTGTGATCATGAGAGAAGTAATAGATCTCGAAACGTTAGAACAGTGAGAGAACAATTTCTTCACCATTTGAAGTCTGCTGGTCAACGGCGTTAAATACCCATTACAACTCTTTAATTATTTTCATTTAGACAAGACTCTTAGGTACGCTTCGTCAACGTCTTTAGTCCTAAACTTCTCTGTTTGCCTAATGAAGCCGTAAAATATCTCGGTGAAGCTAGTAGCAATCCTCGTAATTTGGGTCCTCATCTGTGATTAGTCCATCCGTTAGGACAATGCGAGGATAGATATTCAGTCAATAGATAAGGTAAATTATTATTTATTGTCCTTGAAAACAATAAAGAGTAAAAAATGATGTTGAAATATTTGGGATGGGAAACAGAAAGAGAATTGTGTGCTTCCAGTTAAAGTGGGTATAATATAGAGAGAATGAAGTATAGAAAGTGTTAATTGGGGAAGGCGATTACATTAGGGAACAAAGATACTTGCAGCATTCATTATTACAATCAAGCAATAAGTGACTGCTCTTTCCCAATAGCGGCAGGTGGACGCGTTCGTCCTTGGGAATGGAACGTGAGTCGGAATAATAAGAAAAATTGATAACCTAGAAAGTGACTATTGGTGTAAAAATTGAGTAATGTAGTTCCTTTCCCTATTTTAATTTTACTGTTACATTTTCAAATATAGCTATCTTTACGCGTTAACGCAATATTAAATATAAACAATTTTATCAGTATTACCCTTACCATCAGTACTTTCCACTTTCCATCAGTACTTGCGCATGAACAGAATGTCGTCGATTGTTTTTGATGTGGATGTCCACAATTTTGTTCTTCTGTCTTCTAATTGTCCACTCGTGTGTTAAGTAAAGTCTTTTTCTGCTTTCTACTGAGGATAGCTTTCAGCCGAAATATATAGTGGCTTTATAGCTTTAATTGTGAAATTGTGCTAAGAAACTACTATTTCTTTTCTCTCTCTATACAAATTTCACTTATTATATTGCCTATCCGGCCGTCTCCTGTATATACTTTATAGGGTGGTAAAATAAAGTAGAAAAAATGGTACTTACATGTTACGGTGCAAAGACAGGTGTACAAAAGGTTTACGAACACAAAAGAAAAGCGACAGCGCTACGCAGAAGCATGTTTAGATAATAGGAGAGGAGGTAGATAGAGAGGACTGGAGCTAGAGATCCGCCATGTTACGAACTAACACTGGATGACAGAATTACCAGGTTATGGAGGCGGGAAAATGACTAAAGGGCCGGAGAAAACACCAAATGGAGAAGAAAGTGTGAATGTTACTATGAGTCGGCGAGAGGCTTCCTAAAGGAATAAGAGGTTAAAGAATCAGCGGGAAGGGAAAATAATAATAATATAGAAATATGAATAATATGTATAAGATGGTAAAAAAGGTACTTACTTCATAGGGTGCAAAAACAAGTGTATACAAATATCACAAACACACCAGAAAAGTGGCAACGTTTCGCAAAAGCGTTTTCACGTGATGGGAAAGTAAATGGGCAGAGGACTGATACGGGGCCGGTGCTTAAGGAGTCATGTTGCCAACTCTACCGGTTAGCACCAACAGTGAGTTCATACACCAAATGACCAAACAACTTAATTTGTAACCAACGCAAAGCCCTTGTAGCGTTAAGAACCATGATATAATTTTCCTTCCATCGGACAAGGGATGCAGCACAGTAGTCCTTAACAAGTCTCTGACTACCTCCGGGTAGCTTACCGTCAACTGTCTGATTCCGGTACCTACTAACCGATCACTATAGACCCAATCTACACCCACCAACAGATAATTTCCGAATTTATCGCCGCTAACGGTCCTTGTGAGGGTATATCTAAAATGTCTTTAAAATACCTAACCCGGGATAGTCCTACCTTCAATCTACTACGGAAGATTCACAAACTCGGTAACCTAGGCAGACCCATTGTAGCCAGCTATAATTCCCCACTGAATTTCCGCTTTTGTTCACTCCTTCCTACAGCCGCATGTTCAAGCGCTGCCTGCTTACATACTGCGACACCTACCACTTCCTTGAAGTCGTCCGTAAATTGCCATCTTTCCCTTCGGACATACTGCTTGTTAGAATATTTATGTTACTTTCTTGGACACCAACAATCCTCATCCCATGGCCTCTCAGCTGTGGAATCCTTCCTTAACAAGAGACCCAAACGTGATATCCCAACTACAGCTTTCCTTCTAAACCTGGCCAACCTGGTTCTCACATATAACAACT
Source organism: Lepisma saccharinum (assembly GCA_022664845.1). Lineage (NCBI taxonomy): Eukaryota > Metazoa > Arthropoda > Insecta > Zygentoma > Lepismatidae > Lepisma > Lepisma saccharinum. Next base: position 21,451 of record JAGDQP010012110.1, read on the forward strand.
TCACCTTCGACAATAAATACTACATTTAGATCCGAGGCACAGTCATGAATACCAGAATGGCACCTTCCTGTGCCAGTCTGTTAATGAACAAGCTCGAACGTGATTTTCTACAAACCCAGCCTTTGACTTAACAATTTTTTTTATACGCCCTAATGTTATGGTCTCATGTTAAGGCCACCGTTAACACGATCCCAGAACAGCTGAACCAATTCTGTGTTGTCCAGTTCGAACAAAAGAGTCACATTCTTTGACGTGGACATCACTTTAGAAATCGACAACCTCACTATTTCCGTCCACATAAAACCTACCAACCATATTCCATATTTGCATTAGTCAAGTTCCCATTCATACCACAGCAAGAAAGCTACCATTTTCCCCCTTGCAACTGAATCCTACCCCACTGCTACTGAAACCTACAGCCAAGACCTCCAGGAGGCTCTAGTCTATCCTCATATAACCTTGTAACCAAGCAGATCAGATCGGGCGTTCATTATTACACATCAAACCCACCCTCACTACTAACACTTGTTCTTGTTCGAACCCACCGGCTCTAATTACCCACTTCCATGCTAAACTAACCAAGATGCAAACAAATCCTGCATTCTTACTTCCGCATGCTCAAATCCGATCCAGACACAAGATCAGTATTTCCCACCAAACCTAGATTAGTTTTTCAGCATACCCCCTAATCTTCAAAACATCTTGGTTCGTACGAATCCTCCTTCCCTGCCACCCCCAGCCGGAGCCCATACATGCAAGAGCCCCAGATGTAGGACCTGCTCCATCTTCATCACTTCTCCCACGCTCACTTGTCAATATAGCTATTGGCCACCGCGCCTTAAGTCCTAAGAGCACATGCCACACCTCTAACGTAATATACATCCTAACTTGTAAATTCTGTGATGTCTTTTATGTGGAGGAAACAGGCAGAGCCTTAAGTATTCGTATTAATAACCATAGCCACTTTTGCGCCATCAACAAACCTGATGTTCCTATCTCCTTACACACCCGGTCACACAACACCAATTTTGACCTCTCCTTTTACGTTGCTATAATGCACATTCTCCCCACAACTAGCACCTGAAAATGTCGCATGTGGGAGTGGGCCTTTATTCGCAGTTTGGGCGCAAATATGAAACCTGGCCTGAACCTTCAATAATTCTATACCTCTCGTTTACACAGTACATATCATATCATATTTTCAATACATATCATTCCACGATTCCCTCTTGAGACTTACACGCTATACAGTAGTCAGTTGTTCTAAGCTTGATGCATCGTGCATTAGTCTTTTATTCACTCCTCACGTGCTCATCGTTTACTTCTCCTGTCATGAATACGAAGTTTTATTGTTCGAAATATAGAAAGTAAGTTCTCTAAGGCATTAGTATGTGTTTGTTTGTGTTCTTGTCTAGAGCAAGTAAGTTGTAAGTTCTTTTTATCTTAAATTTACTTTACCATACCATATACAGATGCTTATCAGAATAATGGAAACACCTGAACGAAAGTGCAACTTACCAGATTAATATGGTGTCGGGCCACCTTTCGCCTTCAGAACAGCCTTGATGCGACGTGGGATGTGGAGGCATAGAGGTCGTGAATGGTAGCAAGTGGAATATTACACCATTCCTCGTGCAGGGCATCGGCCAGTTCTGTGAGAGAGGATGGAGGTGGAAATCGTCGCCGGAGTCGTGTTTCCAAGATGGACCACAGATGTTCAATTATGTTGAGATCTGGGGATTGGGCGGGCCAGGGGAGGTGTTGAACTTCATCCCGATGTTCCTCAAACCACGCTGCAACAACTCCAGCTGTGTGAATGGGTGCATTATCATCCTGGAATATGGCGTCATTGTCCGGGAACAACATCCGGACCATAGGATGCAAGTGGTTTCCTAAAATTGCGACATAATCGTTGGCAGTGATGCGTCCGCGAAGTGTGACCACAGGACCCAATGAAAACCATGATATTGCGGCCCACAGCATCACCGTGCCGCCGCCATGTTTCACAGTTGGGCGGAGACACTGCAGATCATACGCTTCTTTGGGCGTTCTCCACACATAAACACGGCCCGTGGTTTGGAATAGGGTGAATGGTGACTCATCCGACCATACCACACGTTTCCAGTCGTCAACGGTCCAAGTTGCATGGTCGCGGCACCATTTGCGGCGTGCTAAAACGTTCTGGTCCCTGATGAGAGGTTTGGCCCGTGCAACACGACCCCGTAAGTTCATGTCATGTAATTCGCGGCGGACTGTGATTGTCGAAACAGGTTGGGGGGAGGTGCTGATTGAGTTCCTCCGTCACTTGCGCCGCAGTGGCACGACGGTTCCGCGTGACAATGCGCTTTAATACCCGGCGTGCCCTGTCACTGATGCTTTTCTTCCGCCCACTGTTCCACTTCCCCGATGTGGTTTTCCCGTGTGTTGTGCAGGCCGTTATCACCTTCGACACTGTCCCTGGCGACACACCTAACACACTAGCCACTGCCGTCACACTCACTCCACATAACCGCGCACCAACAATTTGCCCTCTTTGAAACTCTGAGAGGTCTCCCATTTTACACTACCTCCGTCTGCTGCAGCCACTGCACACTCCTGTTCCACGACGCCTGACGTAGTATGGAGACCGACCTAACACACCACCACCAGCAGTCCGGCGCTGCGGTCGCCACGACACCACTGCCAACCCATACATCTGACGTGTTTCCATTATTCTGATAAGCATCTGTACATATCCAATAAACTAATGTAGTATCGTTTAAAGAAAGAATTAACGATATACCATGTTGGGAACACTGACCACCGGATTACATAACTTTTGAGCTTCTAATATCCACGGTATTGATGCAATTCACCTTCCGAAAATAAAATTTTATTCTAGTGCATCGTTTAAAATTTTCTGCGAAATATTCATCGTATTTATCACTGTAAGGAGTCGATTTTGAACTCCAAAAGTTGCAAACTCTGTATCACGAAAACGAAGCGGAATTGGACTCACGTTTATGTAAACTTTTTTCTTGTTTTGATGTCAGGATTCTCCTCCCAAAGTTTGTAACCATCTGTTCTTTACACCCTGTATATTGGACTTGTAAGCCATCCTCAATAGGATGTATGATATGATACATCCTCTATCATATCCTCTAGTATGATAGAATAACAGTTCACTGAACACAGGAGTAGAGTGTAGATAATTCGAAGAGAGAAAACTACTTTCGACTGTTCTAAACCTGTGTGGAGAAGGAATAAAATCAATCTGTGCTGTTAGAAAAGAAAAAAATATTCTTTTAAGCGTTGTCTTCAGAAAGCTTCTCATTGGAGTTTTCTGTTTACTAGTGCATATGTTAGATCTTTAGTAAAGGGTTATCTAGATATTTTTGTACAAAGTTACTGCACTGCAGCGTTTCATCGAATAACAAAGAAACCTAACCATTATTCTATCATCCGGTAATTAAAAAAAACTCTTGATCCTTACATTTCTGTAGCATGTACCATTCAATATCGTTATTTATTAAACGCTAATGTTTGTTTTCTACTCATGTATTAAAAAAAAACTGTATCCCGTAAATCACTGTATCCCGGTTTTTCAATTAATTATCTGTAAGTCACAGAAATGTCCTATCTTTAAGAGGTGTGAAGTACTGTCAAAACGTACTGTAGCGCCGTCACTGAGGGGTATAAATATAATAGATAATCAATCCTCCCACCACATGCATTCAGTATTAACGAGAAAATAATCTAATGGGTTTTTTTATTCTCTATATTCTTTTGTGCGCTTCTCAGTAACAGCACATACACAGGATTTTTAGTGTATGGGTTTCAGGGAAAATATTCTGCCTATAAAATGCTTTTACTTTTTCAGAAACCTGTTCAGCTTCTGTTTATGTGTTGCTTCGTACATAATGCAATGAAACGCGCCTTTATTTTTTAGCAAACAGACTACCTGGATACATATATGGTGCATGATTGTTCGGAGCTTTTAAATAAATGTTCATTGTACATGTCGCAATTGTTAAACATATGTCAACCGATTTACTACAGGTAGAAAGCGTATATTTCAAACCTGTGCATAACCTGTACATTTTCCATTTAACCAGAGTAGGAATACAGCATAAATTATACGTTCTGTTTATTCTATTCTGTTTAATGATTTTCTTTTTAATTTCAGTGGAGGTCTTTTACCAGGCGATATCGTCACTCATATTAATGGGAAGGCGATTCAGTCTGCATCGGATGTATATTCTGCACTTGAAACTAATGGTACTTTGAGGATGAACGTTTACAGAGGTCCGCAGCGCATGGAAATAAAAGTTATTCCCGAGGATTAAGAAAATTTGATGGTTTGTTAGGAATTATGTTAGGAAGAGAGACTTTACTCAACTGAAAGAGAGAAATGTATTTATTAGCATATACAACTTCAGAGATTTTTTTTCTTTTGAGTGTTGATTTATTGACACATGTTGAGTGGAGGAACGTTGGTGAATAATGAATTCTAAATAAAAGAAATTTTGATGTGTAATATTTTTGTATTAACAAGAATGTCTGTAACCACCATTAAGACTTTTTCTGGTAGGCACAAGCATTTGCTTGTCAAACAAAAAGCAGCAAACCGTTTTAATATAAAATCAGTATACCAAGTTTTCACCAAGTTCTTCCGAGTTTCTTTATTTGCTGTATTTTTGGGGGGGACTAATGATATACGAAAGCTCAGAGATCATGCGAAGACTAGTATTTAAAGATTTTTACTAAAGATGGTGTCGACATGGTTTTTGTTCTAAGAGAATTTTGTGCCTCAAAAAAAAAAATGTATATAATTATAGAATATATTTTGTTCAGGATATTTATATATCAGTCTTTAAATCCTGAGTGTGAAAGCCTCTCCATTTCCTTCAACCCTTCCATTGTTAAAACTCTTCCATCTTAAGTGGGGTCTTGTGCCGAATCCTGTAATCCAGCTACCATAATGAAGAAAGAACACATCGTAGTGAATGATATCCGATTTTGGTCTGTATGGATTCCGCGTTAATAATGGGTCCCGTCTGTAGAAACTACAGTGGTGGATTGGGACGAAGCTCTCATCCTTTCCTATTCTCTAGTTTTAACGATATCCGCAGCTCCATTCGCCCGTCAGTCTCTCTGTCTTCGCCGAGGTCTCTGTTCTGGAGAAGTACTGCGAAAGAAGTAGGCGAACATTTACATGTGTGGGTGAAGGAAGTAGATGGCGGAAGTTCAACTCTGAAAAGAGTAAAGTAAGAGTAACTGCAGAAGTAAGGGCAGTAACATTCAAATGAAACTTAAAGAAATGTAAACTGAAGAGGAAAATAATCGTAAGAAGCGTGTTAGAGATAGGAGGAGGACAAACAACAAAGTGTGGTATTTTATGAAGCAGTGCAAGGACTTAAATGGAATAGAAATGTGACCTTAACATGTAAAAAGGTAATCGTTTTAGATCGGTACAATTCGAATTGAGCTGGAAATTGGAATCATCAGAGTCTGTACGAAAATAGAGTATGGTATTAGCGCAACTTGACTTCCTTGACTTGAGTAATTAACTCCAGTATTTCTAGTATAGTAAGGTGTGATTTTCTGTTGTTGCATGTAGAGGTAACTATTATTTTCACTCGACCAAGTCGTCGAGTCAAAAGATATATCTGGCTTACATGATTATTTGTGAAAGAGACTTCTAACTTCTCCGGTTGAACTTATTTCACATTGATTTCCTTATAATCAGAGTTCAATCCTCGGGGATGGCCACATTGATTGGAGATTTTCCTTAGTCGTGCATATACCTGATATATTCCTTATCAAAAGAAAAATTAATCTGGCTATGGGTCTGATAAACAAAATAGTTTATTTTTGAAGTTTATTCTGAACTGAAATATACAAAAATATTCTTGTAAGAGTATAACTCCTCTTCACACATATTACCAGGGTGAGTCATATGTTCGTAGCGTTGGGTGGCCCCGCCCACTCGATGCCGGAAAACCATGTGCAACATGTAGAACAGGTGAAGATGGTGGTGGCAGAAAGCGTGTCACGTGTCTGTCTGATCACAGCGCTAACGGTGTGTGGGAGGAACTACGCGTTTAATACACAGTTGGCAGGACAATGGCTGAGGAGAAATTTGTGTGTCGTGTGCTTCTGCGCCATTACTGGAAAAAGGGGTTGAATGCAGCCGCAGCTGCCAAGGAAATTTGTGCCGTAGAATGTGAATGTACTGTCCACCCGTCCACAGCTAAAAAGTGGTTTCAACGTTTTCGGTCTTTTGACACCAGTCTCGATGACAAGCCCAAGAGTGGACGCCCTGTGACAACGGATATCGATGCCCTCCTGAACGCTGTTGAAGGAAACCCAGGAACCAGTACCCGTCAGCTGGCAGATGAAGTCCAGACATCACAAATCAGTGTCGTTCGTCATCTGCATCAACTTGGGTTTCGCTCCAGGCAACCGAGAATGGTTCCCCATGATTTGACTCCCGCTTAAGCTCAACAACGTGTGACCCTGTGTGAAGAACTGCTTCGAAACCCAACTAATGACAGGTTTTGGCGGCGGATCATCACGAATGATGAAAAGTGGATCTTTCTTCGTTATCCTGACACCGGGAAACAATGGCTTCGACCAGGTACCGAGGCGCAGCCAGTGGTTCAAAGAGGGCGGTTTGAAGAGAAGAGAATGCTGTGTGTGTGGCGGAATTTCGAAGGTCCGGTGCACTGGGAGCTCGTTCCACATGGTCGTTCCGTAGATGGGACATTGTATGCTGAACAGCTGCAACGGGTATACGACATTGTGCACCGTCGTTATCCAGCACTGGTGAACCGAAAGCGACTGCTCCTCCAATTTGACAACGCTCCATGCCACAGGTCAAGAAGAGTCCGCCAGCACATTGCGGACATTTTACCACACACCCCCTACAGTCCCGACCTTGCGCCATCTGATTTTCATCTGTTTCGTTCCATGGCACACTTCCTGCGGGGCAGACAATTCCATTCCGTGGATGATGTGACAACTGGCATTACTGAGTTCTTTGCTTCAAAGCCTGCAGCCTGTTATCGCCAGGGGCTTGTATCACTGGTGGAACGGTGGAGAAGGACCATACAGTGTGATGGGATGTACTTCGCCGAGTAGGCTTCTGTAGTACAGGGGGAGTTAGGTGCTGCACATTATCCATGGAAACGCTACGAACATATGACTCACCCTGGTAGCTAGCAAATTAGATTAGTTAACGCTTTTACGGCTAGAACTTAACTATAAAATTTTGGTTTGTAGGACAATGCTCTATTACAAACACTCAATGAATCTGTTACAAGTATTCTTTTATATTCTCCCTGGATAGTTACAAAGAACTTTGGCGTCCTGTGGGAACAACTAGTGCACAGCCTCCCCTCGCCCTACATACACAGAAAACCGAGACACGTGTTTTGAATAGAATATAATAGTAGTAAGCGTATATGAGTAAAAAGTGCAAACAATATAATTAGTATTACATATTACCTAAAGAAGTAGATTTTATTATTTATTTCACTTTGTAGTATAGTTGTCGAAATGCAGAACATTTTACATAGTGCTTCGTATAAAGAGGCTAGCCTACATTTTCATTCTTCTTGCTGTCCACTTACAGAGCGTAGAAACAAGTTCATTCAATTCACTAATTTTTTGTTCTGTTGATAGGGTTGATAACCTTACATAGTTCAGGGAAACTACGATTTAGGGTCAGTAAACTGCAATTAAAATTATTTCTGTTCTATGCAGAAAGACTTGCTGAATAACCTTGCAGTTAGTACTGCCTCCAGAAGACAAAAAAGGCGTTTTAATTTTATGTCCAAACGTAGAGGCTTTTCAGAGTGAAAAGTTACCAGCTAATGGTGCATAAAGCTGAAACGCATCTTTTATAAGTACAATCCTCACTCGCCAGCAAACGTTTGTCCACTGATTCCAAAGCCATTTTGTTTCTTAGCTCCTGCGTTAGAGTTTATATTTATTTGTTTAACAAAAATTGCAAATAGAAGTAGGAAGCCATGTGGCCGTTTTAACTATGTTAAAAATCAAATATTTTTAAAAAGTAAAATGTCGAGATAAAAATTTGCTATTAGATTTGAAGTGAGGTGATTTGGGTTGTTCCCTGCTGAAGAAAACCCATAAAGTTTGGGCAACCTATAGAAAAGGACATTTGATCGGAGAGTCTAAATTTATCTATATAGAAAAGGCGATTAACTAGAACGACACGAGAAACAATATGAACTTCAGTTCACTTGAGACATTTCTATGCACTAAACAATGAAACTTTTGTGCTCGGAGGATTAAAATCTTATATTATTTCAGCCATATATCAGGTTTTAAATTGCACCAGTTCGAACAAAAACGTTATTATAACTTAGGATTATGCTTTAAATAAGTACAGTTTTAATTTTTATACGTTGGTTTGAATACTAGAATTTAAGATAGGCAATTTTTATTCATATTTTATACTTGTGGAGAGAGGTGTAGGGTTGACCATCTATCAGTCAAAGAACATTTTTATCATTTAGAAGAAATTTATTTTTTGTAGAATGGTATTTAATAGGTTACTATAGAAGACCCGTGAGTTTCTGTAGAAGACCAAGCTGACGCATAGAACATTTTATAACAGAAATAATATGGTCAGAGAAAGCGAGTTTGCTAGCAAAAATTACTCTACTTTGTGACTCATATGTCATTTGTAGTGCAAGCAGGAAAGCTTGCCTTTTATTTCACCCTCGCTGGACCAAGGGAGGATTAAAAAGAAATTAATAACTTTTTTAATTTTACTGTAATTTTTAAATAATTTGCACAGCTATTAAACTAAGGGTTTTATTTTGTGCCAAAAACAAGATATTATTTCTAATGCCAAATTTGTTTTTGTTTTCATTTATATCAAATAATTTTAAAAGCTTTGCCGGGTGAACATGAATTATTCCCCCTTGGTTCAACATGTTAACCATCATTCATATAAGCTTTTTTTATTTCTAATTGGATATGTGTGACAACTGGGTGAGAGTTTGTAGAACAAAAGTCAATCGTCTATTTTCAGTTCAAGGAACATTTTAAATAACAAGATGCTTGAATGGCTAGGTGAAGTAAGGATAGTTAAGTTACTTGTCTCCTAATGAAATTGAACAGTCGCTAGCCAAAAGCTCAGACGAAGATGGAGAATGTGATCTAGATTAAAAAGATGTTAACTTTGATCCGAAGGTGGAAGATACGACTACATGTGTAAATTGTAGTGATGTTAAGGTGGAAACTGATGGCATTGGAAAGCACTTCACAAACTATCAAGTATACCACAATGCGAAGTACACGAAGATGCCCCTACTCATTTTCTACCTTGGTTGTTATTTGTATAATTCATTTACTTTGCACGTACTGAATAATGAAGAAAAGGACATAGGGAAGAATAAAGGACTACACATTTACCTTCAGGAACTTTGACTGCAACTAATCAGACCTGAATGGGAAATATTTTGGGACGGAAAATAAAAAATTATTATTATTATTATTATTATAAAAATGAGAACTATGCAGGACTAGGAAATAGTTACGTATGCTGCGGAGAATTTAGATCAAAGAGGACAAAAATAAAAAAGAACATTTGCTAAAACAAAGATTATGTGTGAAAAATGTTATAATTTTGTATGTGCAAAATACAATGAGAAAGTATATGTGTTATGCTTGTAAAAACCCAATGGATGACAGCTCTGATTCGAATAAATGAAAATGAAAGTTCTAGATTAATCTGAGAAGAAAATGTTTTTTGTTGTTTGCAGATTGCAAGGAATATAATACACACGTGTATATGTATTGTATACTCCATATGCTGTGTTTTACTTTGCTCGATTTGTCTTATGATTGACAGTTTCGTGAAATTTTCTTTTCGTATTGGCAATTTTAAATTATTCTAGTACTATTAGAATCTTAAATTAATAAGGTTTTCGTAAGTACACGCTCATAAACAGATATATTTGACAGTTTCCTAGGTGACCACTTTTTAACCCTTCCTTGGTGCGTGATGTTACCATAAAAAGCTTGATCCAGAGAGTTAAGGAAATTTTAAGTGGGCTGCATCTCTCTACATTTAATTTTAATCCATCACCACGCCAAATAGGAAAGGGATTGTCATCATTTTGCAACAACTTCATGAGGGTTGATTATTTTTCTGTGTAGTTTACAATTGTCAGGAAATAGCAACATGTAATTCCCTTTACTCGACAGCCCGTGGTCAAATTAGGACGACCTACAAGGCGGCTTTCCTTGAAACAGAATATTACGTGATCAGTGCAATGACACCCTTTCTCAGTTGGCATCACAATGCTTGGTCAACATCAAAATTGAGTGGAGCTCCCACCAAGAATCAAATGCAGGATGACTCACACTGAAAGTAATAACAACAATTTGACTAACCAGGAACGCTAGCAAATAATTTAATTCGAGGTAGGATTTTTATAGACACACAATCACTACAATGCAATGCATTTTTTTTTACACGCATATGTGCACAACCGTCAAAGCAAATTCACCACAATTTACGGAACAATTTTAGTTGTCATTTTCAGAAATATGAAATAATTACTTTTTTCTGAAAGACTGGGATGACTTGTCTGAACGTTTGGTTGTATGTAAAACTTTAAAACTTTTGTAAACTATTTTTATATGAGCCAGTCTAATAACTTTGGACTTCAGCCCGTCACGATTGGCCTCTTAGCTATTAAAATCCACACCCATGCCCCTGCCGGGACTTGAACCCGGGACCTTCGAGCCGTTGGCCTACCGCCGAAGACCGCACGGCCACCCGGCCGTTTGGTTGCATGTATAAACTTCCTAAGCCATTTGTTTATAGTCATGAATTTGTGCCTTTATTTTTGATAATCTGTAAATTGTTCATTGCAAATAACACAGATAGATCAATGCCGGCTAATTCAAGTATTACTCAAATAATTGCAATAAAGTAAACCATTTTTGATAGATTAAAAATCTGTTCCGGATTAAATCAACATTTTAAATTGTAGAAATGAATAACACGTGCACATATTGGCATAGGCCAGAGCTTACTTTAATAAAATAAATCAAATTGTACAGATACTTCAGAATCCAGATAAAACTGCTGGTCTACAAAGTTGTTTCAAAATGTAAGATAGCGGACAATACTTTTTATTTCGTCCTTGCTAAGACAGGCTTTCAGATTAATAAGTTTATCGAAACACTTGAAACTATAGTCTACAGTAGAATCCATTTTTCAGTTCTTAACTTTCCCATATAACATACGCAGATTTAAGATTTCACTTAGTAATGTGGAAGATTTAATTTAGCGAAAAAAAAGAAACTTGCAGACTGTAATACTTTATGTCGGTTCTAAATTAATTAAAATACGCTGAAAAGGCCTTAACAGTCAACACCTTCTCCAGACAAAATCACTAATAAACGCTATGTGAGTTCATAATCAAGCACCAGAAGCCGAGAGATCCTTTCATAATCTTCTGCCAATCACGTTCCAGAAATCGTTCACTTTTCGTAACCAAATTTCAACAAATTATAGTTCATAAACAGTTTACTTGTTCAAAACTTAACACAGGCCACACATTCCTTAGTCAACTAGATCGCTATTTCAAACTTGTAACAGAAATAAAAACTTAAATCGAGATGTAATAAAATATTTGACAAAAATAAGAAAAGCCCTACACATTCCCACACCAGTCACCGAAAGGCTAATACATTGAGCCAACAACCCGACCCAGAAACTAAGTTATCTACCTTTTCTCGATTAATTTCTCCTCTCCTGAAACTACTCCGCTTACTGTGTGGTTTTTTGAAATGAAGTGCAGTGTATTATAAGCCTTGTGAGCGTATTTGAATTATTTTAAGTTATGGATACAAGGCCTCAACATAGTTAGATCCTTATTAAGCAGAACGGTTATCACCTGCCTTTCTCTGCGCTAAGTTACAGGCTCAAATCTAATTGAATGCGACAGTTCGGAGCCCATATAGTGGATGCTGTAAAAAGGATGTTGCATTACAGTCTCTTTCATCTTCGCAGTAACCTGTGAAATTTCAGTTCAGGTGTGAGGTCGCATGTTATAGTGTAACAGCATAAACTGGAATATTTAGTCATTTCATTCTGATGGAGTCTCAACTTTTCCGAAGTCGGAGAGAATCGAGTACTGTTGATTGACCATCTCCAAGGAAAGTAATCTAAGTGACACCACGCTTGTCTTAGAATATTTTAATTGTGGCGAAGAAATGTGATGCCATTCTATTGACACTCGTTTAGCTTCTTGGTCGCAAAGGAACACCCACGTTTCATGTCCAGTCTACATTACAGAATGTGTCACTTTGCCTTTCAACACATTCCAACAAGTTAGTGCACAGATTCACCCTTTATTGATATTGTTCGCGGGTTATATACCTTAGCTGCCTGTCCACTTAGAATCATTTTTTCAGTAGCCAAGATCACCTAATAGTCTTTGCATGGTGCTACAGCTGATATTCTGAATTGCATCACACACCTTGCGGATGAGGATCCGTTAGAATGAGGTTGTCCGCTTGTTCTTCAGTCACCAAGGCTCTTCCTACTTGAAATTCTTCATCGATCTTTGGATATTGCTGATGCCAATTGTGGCGTCTCCACTCACTACTTGTAGTCTTCTGCAGATCTGGCTTGTGTCTCCAAACTTTTTTAAGAACTGAATTACTACTATTTGTTTCTTCGCTAATATGGAAAAGATCATGCGTGAGCTTTACTGACGAGTATATTCATGAGCAGTAAAATCTATGGGAATTATGCACAAGGAGGCATTACGTTTAGAGCAGATTTTTAGTAGTTTTAGTGGATATACCCCTTTCCTTATATCCTATGTCGTTCTCTGATACATTATAAAGATTAATTGCATGTGAATGTCCGCAGCAGTCACAGAAACAAGCCAGCTGAGAATTTTCGAAGCTGAATAAGAAATTGGTTTTGCGTTTTTAAGTTTCGTTTATTATTAAATAAATCAAGAGGGAATAAAAATATTGATTAAAACTTCTAGTTACTTTGGATCTTCCCGTTGCTAACACTGGTTATACTCGCATTGTTAGCGGATTTTATTAACTTTCATGAGAGAAAATGATGGTTCCATTTGAAATTAAGACGGGAGGATTACTGAACCATCAGCTTCATAACCCACTCAGCAAAGAGTCTTGAACGTACGGTAGACCAAACGCAAAATTTGAAGAGGAGCATTTTGGATTTAGAAGAGAAAATGGAAGAAGATACGCTATTGGTTCAGTAAGATGACAAATAGAGAAAGGCATGGACATGTAGGTAGCATTTATTGATTTAGAGAAAGCTTTCAGTCGATTAAGCTAGGAAATCTTAATGCAAGTATTGAAGAAGGCAAAGAGTGGAGACATAAGGAATCCAGAGTGGTTCAGATCTAGGAATGTGGAAGTGGGAACATAATTGATTTAACTTTCGTTTAGGATGTGATTATGGGCGGTGCATTCGGGTTAGTGTTAGGAGTCCGGGTGGGTTGAAAGTGCAAGAACACACGGTCTGTTTGGTTGCAAGGTTAGGTGGATAACCTTGATTGAGTAGAGCGTAAGATGTAGATTTCCATAGCAGAGATGGCAAGTCTAACATTAGGTCATTATTTCCTACCAAGTCGATATTAGTTTTTCAGCGCCAATCTTAGAAGCATCTTACAAGGAATATCCACAAAGTGATGCACATCGATTTCCACGAAACTTAGCAGATAGAATCTACACATAAACGAATAAGTGTTTTTTCTTATCTGCGGAAAAACTGTTTGAGGAGGCAAAATTCCCCTGAAATATATTCCAGACGACGACAGAAAGGCATGAGATATTTGGATAAAACTTCGCACATACATCGTAAACATAAAATAAGCAAATACGTGTTGTTCCTTTTCTGCCGAAAAATGATTTGAGGGGGCAGAGACCCCCTTCAATAGAACTAGACGGTGATTTCCATCAGTACCTCAGACTGATTTTACCGTAGATCGCAAACAAAACTTTCAAAGCTACATCATCACACATTTTAATCAGCATTATCTGTACTGCTTTTTTCTGTGGATGAAACAGGTGGACTCTTGAACATTCGAATCACGAACTGTCACTTTGTCGCTGAAGCTCCTGTTTCTGCACACAAGCTACTACTACTTTTGCTATGAGTTCGTGTTGTGATACACATTTTGTTCCTCTGGGCGTGGAGGACTAGGTCGGTCCGCCTACCCAAGCTTGGAAGTGAGTTTCAGTTTGATCCTTTTATTCATGAATTTTTTTAGTTACATGTTAGTTTCCTGTATTGAGTGCTTCAAGGTTGCAAAAATCCCTGGGAAATCTCAATCAGGATAGCCGGAAGTGGTAACCTCCATGCGATTCAGAAGTTCGTGACCGTAATCAATAGACCACAGGGTCTGAATGTGCTGTGTTTATGCGTGTGTCTATGATGATTGTGTGTAAGCATTCTCTTGACGAAAATTGGTGTTTCTTATAACATGGTAAGGAAACGTTAAGGAAATATGTCCACTCTGATGAGTGTGTTGATCAGCAACTGCCGTTTTTAAAACTAAGTATTATAATATAAGGCTTATCGGGAAAATAGAAGAAATATTTCAGTAAGTTATTGAAAATGTATCCAAAATATCGATTATCGTTGACAACAATGATCATTTAACTTAATAGTATATAACAATAAAAATATACGCATGTTCGTGATATTATGCATGAAAACCCAGAAAACACAAATGCATTGAACTATTCGTACCGTTACATATATTTTTACTGGTGATATTTATTTTACTAATCATGATACTAAATGGTTTCAGTGAACTTAAGTACAAAATATAGAAACTGTTCACACAAACGGTCATTTTGTTCAGAATTGTAGGCAAGCAGATAATTGCTACTACGTTTATTATTCTGAAGTAAATATCTTGTATATCATTTTGTGAATGCCACGTGTCACCATATAGGATTTCCAATAATTTACAAGGTCTACGTGGACATGTTACTAAAAACCGTTATCACAATATTTTAGTCAACCCGATCGAATTGCATCAAATGATAAAAAGGCAGAGTTAAAAGTCAATCCTGCGTAGCTTTTATACAAAGTTGAGAATACACAGAAAAATTTGTCACCGCCGTGACCAGAAATTGAACCCGGATCCTGAATACTCTATTATTAAACCATCACAGCTATTGTGTATGTGAAGTAGGGGTGGGCGGAATCGAATCCTAAAGGCACTTTGTTCCAGGATTCGGATCCGGGTATTGAGGTCCAAAATCCGTATTCTCGGTTCTAAGATTTGCTGAGAAGAAACAACTCTTCGGTTCTGAGATGCGATCTGGAATCTGGATTTAAGTTCTGGTCAGCCATTCATTATTTCATTGAAGCTCAGGAATATAAAGTTTGTCATTCGGAAGAATTTGCCATAAAAGCGGGTCTGATTTGAATCAAGGTGCCATCTCTATATTTTCGTAGAGAATGAATTAAATAGAAATCAGGTAAGCTTTCTGATCTAACAATTAATCCAAAAAGATCTGTATATATAAACACATTATTCATACTACTGCTGTGCCGCTACAAGCGAAGAGAATAATAATTATCCCGATTTTTTTAAATATATATTTATGGCCTTTAGGCATCTCAAGCTAAGGCCAGGATGGTAAAGGAAATGATGTTAGAAGATAGTCGGCCAGAGCCTAGTTATTAGGTTTGCATTGCGTGGGGTGCATGAGAAAAATCCTGGAAAACCTTCTTCAGGATGCTCGACCGTTGATATCGAGCCCAGACCTCCCGAATAAAAAGCCAAGGCTCTACCAACTGAGCTACGGCCGTTCGGTTTGATATTGTTCTCAAAGTTTTTCAGTAAATCCCAAACATAATAATCGGGGAATTTTTCTCGACTGTTTCACTCCGTCTGTATGTTCCCCTCCACTAAAACAAAGGAAAACAATTTTAATCAGAAATATTCGGGTCTCAACTGAGAGCACTATAATTACCCGACCACTCGGATGCCTTACCCAGAATGATGGATTCATTCAAAAACAAATGCCGCTAATACATGCTTCGGCATTCAGGGTCAGACGGCAGGATGCGCGAAAACACAAAAATGTTTTCATATCCTGTGACAGTGGTAAATCCAAGCCGTATTTTGCACGCTGATTTGTTGTAAACGTGTCTGTAATTGTGCTAATGTTGTAAGAATTACTCTAGGAGAAGTAGATATGGCGCACACTGTTGCGATCTTCTGTAATTAATCCCAGTGGTGTTGTTAGATAGAAACAAAATACTTCTGTTTTATTAAATAAGAAATATGAATCCATAAATGGACATGTAACTCAGTATAGCCAAATATGTCTTTTTAATCTTTTATTTTACTTTGTATTCAAATAGCCATTGTTAACCAACTTACGCTATGTAATGACAAAACAAGGTTTGTAACTTAAGATGAGATCAAACTACTAAATACAACAGTTAAGTGTTTAACTCCACTGGTTGTTCTTTTTGACTATTTTTCTCTCTTCCTTCTCTGAGGGATTCCCCGAGAAACCACTTCTCTAATTAGGAGTGGATCTCGTGGTTAGAAGCCCCTCTGTCTGGCATCTTGTGGTCCTCGATAGTTGCTGCGTTGAGCAACAAAGCTATACCCATCCCAGGGATCCCACTGCGAATGACCGTCTCTCTCGTAAGTTCGGAGTTCGTAGTGCAATGGTCTCTCATTCTATCCTATTCGTGAGCCGCTGGTGACCGCTTCTCGAAGGAGCGGAGCCCGTCTCTCATATACCTATTTGCGTACGTGGGAATCCGCGTTGTCAGGAGACCGTTTCTCTTCGTATCTTCTCACACAGACCCGGGAAATAATCGTCTTTGGGCGACCGTGTCTCTCTGCCACGAACGGAATCTTATGGAGCGTGGACTCACCGTGGTTCCCAGTGTCGAGCTTGCCCGCTTCGTCGCTGAGGTTATCAACGCTCAGGGTGTTACATAAAAATTATGAGTGTCAAGAACGACATCTGTGAAGCTCCAAGTGAAGAGTCATTTTGGTGAACTAGTTTTATTCATTGACTTTCTGAGTTAGAACAATATAGATACTAATATATTTCTTGGTATGTCGAATCTTGAGGACATGTTTGAAGAAGGTTCATTAACCAGTGAAATGGATGGGAAAAGTGTTGAAATCAAAGAGGAAATTAAGGAAGACAAGACCAAAGGCCGCCTCTGGCGAAACAGGAGATCGAAGGAGCTGGAGAAATGAAAGAACCTGTGACACCTTCCGCTCTAGAACAGATGCTTACAAGCGTTCCGAAATCAAACAACAATTGAAGTCACACATGGAAGAAACTGGGAAGGACATGTAGCTGTTGGATACGAAGTTAGGTTCCTCCATCGGGACAAGTGGAAGCCATAAGTAAGACATGTGAGGAGTCACAGTTGCCTTGAAAGCTGATATTGAGAAGATGACAAACCAAGTTAAAGAATGGAGAGAAGCAGTCAAGAAGGATTTGGAGAATGTACGGGAAGATGTTGATCGAGTGAAAGCAGAGCAACGCCGCGTTCAAAACAGAGGGGGTAGATGAAGCCACAACTAAGCGTATAGATGAGTTGATTCTCCAAGTGGAAGAAATTGAAAGTAAAGTGGAAGTGGAAATTTGGTCACCGTTAAATGCTCTTAAGTGGAAGGAAAGGTGATAGACACTCGTGTGGATACTGCTGCCTTCATATCCATTAGCCTTGATGAAATGGAAGAAATCAAGAAACGCATGTCTGAGCAGGAATCTGAAATGTCGGCCCTTAAAAGAATATTGTTAAATAGGGACAACATATATGGTTGGCAAAGGGAAACTGACCTGAAATTGGCACGTTCAGACGCCCTTACTTCGGAAGAAAGGAAAATGAAGCCCAGTTGTGCCATTGGTCTGCGTGATCCCGTCTCAAGCAAGAAGAGGCGATGGAAGCCGTTGACGAACGCGATAATCGATTACGTTACGACCGCCGAAGGGAAAGGAAGAAATCACACTCGCGTTCGTCGGATGAAGAAAGTGGGTTCTCTGATCACAGCTGCGAGTCTAGCAGGTGTGGAGCATCGGAAGCCAGACGCAAGAACACGTGCAGTCGAAAGTATGGCATTAGAAACCACAGTGGAAGGGAATACGTTGAGGAAAGGAAATGCAGTCCAAACCATGGGACTCGTTCCAAGATCCGTCTTTCGGAGATTAAAACATTCTCGTGTCGCTTCCTACCATGGGGAAGTCACAACCCGAACGTTCCTGACGCAGTTCAAAAGAGAGGCAGATCTGGTCGGGATCACTCCTGATAGGTACTAGGTGTATGCATAAGTTTTTGCCGTGTTTTTTTCTTTTTCTTTCTTTTTTTTTTTTTAAGAAAACGCAATTTTCAAGGGAAATTAATTTTGTTTTATTCAAAATATTGGCCATCGGCTTCTACACATTTCGCCCATCTTTCATTTAATTGATGCATACCATGCCAGAAAAACTGCTTGTCTTTTGCGGCAAACCATTCGTCGAGCCATTTTCCAACGTCTTCGAAATTGCTGAAGTGCTGCTCTGCGAGCGCGTGCCCCATTGATGCGAAGAGGTAATAGTCAGATGGCGCCAGGTCTGGGGAGTACGGCGGGTGCGGAAGGATGTCCCATCCAAGCGATTTCAAGGTGTCTTTCACTGGTTTTGCTGTGTGAGACGGCGCATTGTTGTGTAACACAATCAATTTGCCATGTCTTCGGGCCCATTCCGGTCGTCTTTCGATCAATGCGTGATTTAAATTAATCATTTGTTGGCGATAGCGTTGTGCATTAACGGTTTCGCCAGGCTTCAAGAGTTCATAGTACACAATACCGCTCTGGTCCCACCAGACACAAAGCATGGTCTTCTTGCCGAAGCGATTTGGCCTTGGTGTTGAAGGACCAGCTTCGCCAGGCGAAAGCCACGATTTTTTCCGCTTCGGGTTCTCAAAATAAATCCATTTTTTGTCACCCGTCACAATTCGATACAAAAAGGATTCTCTTTCGTGGCGTTGAAGCAGCATTTCACAAGTGACTTTGCGATTTTCCATTTGACGTTCATTCAAATCGTGTGGGACCCATTTACCCTGTTTATTGATCTTCCCCATTGCTCGTAAACGTCTGCTGATTGTTTCTTGTGACACATTTAATGCTTTTGCCAATTGATGTTGAGTTTGAGTTGGTTCATCCTCCAATAACACCTGCAATTGCTCGTTCTCGCAGTTTTGTGGTCTACCAGAGCGCGCACTGTCTTTCACATTGAAATCACGACTTTTAAATTGTCGAAACCATGCCTCACATATTCTAATCGATGGAGCGTGTTCACCATATGCTTCTACCAGCACATGATGACTTTCAACAGCCTGTTTCTTTTGATTAAATAAGAAAAGCAATGCGTGCCGCAAATGTTCTTTTTCAGGCACAAACTTCGACATGGTCACTGAACGATAAAACAAATACGCTAGAGTTTGGCGGACTCAACTTGTGTTTGTCTCTTAGGTAAACCGGAAACTACTTATGCATACACCTGGTATATGGAGATTCTCCCGTTTGTATTGAAAAATCCTGTGCTAACTTGGTTTCAATCTGATGTACATCGTTTCAACACCTACGGGACTTTCTGCCAGCTGTTCCTTAACCATTATCACTCTATGAGTTAACCTACACTAAGTTAACACGATTGAGGACAATCCCATTTAACCCGAAGTCTGAGGTAGGGGTGGAACAGTTCGTAACAACTAGATTCTCCCAAATTAGAGGCTTGGATCCTACAAGCAACGAGATCTAAATCTGTAATGCCCTCATCCGACTGCTTCCGGCGACGTTTCAGAGGCAATTAGTGACCGTAAGGAATATGACCTTCCCAAGTATGTTTGAATCAATAAGGAGGCTAGAACTAATACACGATACGTTGGAATCAAATAGAACCTTGTTGAGGACTCAAATGACAGAATTCCCGTGTGAAGAGAAACCCAAGACTAGAGGAACCAGAATAAGTGAAATCAATGTTGAAGAAGAAGCAACGATGACTGAACCACCGATAAGAGAAAAATACAACAGCAGCATTAGAAAATCAGAAAGCGTGCGATATGGTGTACGTGGTGGGCGTTCGTCTCGCCATCGCCCCAAACGTCACGAAAAACGTTCCCTTGGTAATAGATGGAATATCCAGTACCCAAGTGACACGGAGGTTGACTATGTCCCGCGGGACGATAAAACCGGCGAGATTTAAGTGGTACGGAAGAAAATGGAGTCGACCGTGATGTTTCGGACCATAGTCCACCGACAAATCCAAAACCTGAAGGAAGAGTCTTCCTCGTGGGTCAGAGGGAGGAACAGCGAAGTGATAATGGTGACTTAAAATGCTCAACGACTCTTACCGACTCGTGACTTCGACGATGATCAGAAGAGGACCCAATCTGACTATGAACCCGATGATCTGCGATTAAGTACGGAAATCAGGAAAATATATTTCAATCATACTGACTTTAGTAATTGGGAATCCGAGCCAGGCTACCCTTCCGACCGGAGTGAGTCCGGACGTGAAGAGGAAGAAACTCGTCGTGAACGTGAGATACCCTTGAGCATCATTAGAATCAAGGTTTTGGACAATACGACGGAAGCGTTAATTGATAGTGGAGCTGGCGCGTCTCTATGTGCATCGGACTTTGGGAAAAAGTATTCTCTATTATTTCCCATCCCCGAGTCAGGCCGATGAAGAACATCATTCTCTTAGATTACACAGGTACCCGAAGAACAAGGTAAAAGGGGAAGTGTCGCTGCCTATTCAAATAAGCGACAAAGAAACATACTGTCCATTCTTGGTAATTAAGGGCCTCAACCGGAATCTCCTAATAGGTCGAGATATTATGACAAAACTCGACGTCAAATTGGACTTCAAGAGAGAGATTCTAACAAAAGCTTACTTGCGTTCAGTCTCACACCCCTATTCTACACTCGTCAAATCTTCAGATACTAATGGAAGAATACTGTAACAAAATTTGATTTAACATTCACGATTAACTGCAGATAGAAAGTTCACTTTTTGTCAATTGTATTATTATTATTATTATAAACATGCGCGGATCCAAGGGGGGTATAGCCCTCCCTTTGACGTCCAGGTATACACTGGATAAAATGGCCTTCAATCCTACTTGACACTGGATAAAGTGACACAACTATGGTTTAGCTTCCCCCCCCCCTCCTTGATCACACCCTGGATCCACGCCTGATTATAAACATAATCACTATCGTAATTCTAAGCAGAGGAAAAGTGGGCACAAAAGTCCGCAGTCTTCTGCCATTTGTACATAATCGATTTCGAAGGCTTTTGAACCGCTCACTCCAGGACCGTATTGCTTAAGAATCATATCGATAAATAAAACCAAAACAGTACCCTAAAAGGATTGATCAAAGCGCGTTTTTTTCTTTCCACAATTTTGGTAACGTGTGAAAATAATTCTGGTAATGTGAAAGAAAATGCCCAAAGCATTCGACGAACAAATACACTAATTAGACAGTTCGAAGAACACAACCGAAAGAAAGACTAAGGGTTAGGTGGAAACGAGTAAATTAAAGCATTTAATATTTGACTCTTTCTAATGTGATTATCAGCACAATGTTATGTGGAGAAAATATATAGTATCTATCAACTCAGTCTTTTTCAATAACAAAGTTTCAGTAGCTTTCAACATCCAGGATAATGGTGTTTGAACAGAAAATGAGAGAAATTGCACTGTAGCACGAAACTGATGTATAGCGAGGAAACAATTTTAACCATATTTAGAAAAATGATTTTTTTTAATGAAACTTCTATTATTTCTCTTTCCCGTAATTAAAAAGCTAGTGCTTGATACTTAAATAACAACTCCACCATCAGGTACGATTATTAGCTACCTGTTTAGTATTTAACATATTATCAACTATGTTAAAAGAAACTGTACCAGAAAGTTTACTTATTACATGAAAATACAATAAAAACGACAAACTTGGGAAAAAGCAATCGTAAGAAATTTCCACGATTCCTATCAATCCTATCTCTTTTGATTGCGTATGACAGATTGGATGTTTAGTTTGCATGAATTAAATTCGTATTCTCCAGCGACTCCTTTGGTCTGTTGATGCATTTGCGTAGTATTTCAGTCAGTTACTATTGATCATTGAAAGTTAGTGATTTGTTAAAGCTTGGGTTAGTGAATTTAAAAGTGATAGATTTTAACTGAAGCACCTATAGGAAAATATTGCAAAATGAGAATTGACTAGCATTTGTAGAGAAGTAGAAAATCTTTTAATAAACAGAATGCTACCAAGCGTCGTGTATTTATATGTACTAAAACTTCTGTTATTAGCCTTGGGATGTGTACTTTAACCAGTCTGCCTAACTTATCTCTCATCGTTTTCTTAATACACGAGAAAATAAGAAACATATCTGCATAACGACAAAATGCGAAATTATTAAACGGAAAAGCGAAATTTTCAATTTAAAAAATAGGAAAAGGCCTCCTCATTGACTTTCACTAACATTCTATCAGTCTCAAAGAGAAAACACAATGATTGCATCATATTCAATAAATGCACAAAACATTCAGAGGTGGTACAGGTAGATCTTGGTTCAAAGCCCCACAACGTCGTCAACGTGTCTACCATCTGTGGGGGCCTCTTGTTTTTTTAAGTTGGTAGAGGGGCGCAAGATCATTTGTACTGAACGATCTTGCACCGGAGACCCAACTGTGTGTGTGAGTGAAGTGTTTGTGGAGGTGTGTGTGTGTGTTTGAAGATGTATTTAAGAAATGCCTTGCTAAAGATCTGGTTAACATCTTGCTATGATGCAGAGCGATGGCAGTAGCGTAGTATACGTTTGTATAATATGCGTTTGTGAATATTCGAAATTTGTATGTACGTACAGTATGTAAATACTGTGAATGTTTATTGGAGTGTACATGTCAGTATTTGTCGAAAATAAATACATAGAAAAGTATTGCTATGGTTTTGGATATAATAATAGGTGATTGTCTGCAAATATATATTTTTGTTTTGCTTCGGTTACTGGGTGATTCCTAATTAAAAAAATAGTCAACAGTTAAAAGCTCAAGGATTTTAGATTCTTATTTTATTTAATTAATTTGGGCAAACAGTGCCTATGGTCTAATCCCGTCACATGTTAATCGGCGAACATTCTTACGGGGGTGGGGAAGGGGAAGGACGTGGCCAGGCCCATGCCTAAGTATCACATCAGGATTTTCGGCTAATGAAACATATTGATCCTGAAAGCCCTTAGTCAATATGGGTGATAGAAACACTCAATTTGCTGAAAAATTTGAGCGAATTTCCATCTAAATTTAAAACAGTATTCAGAGCTGAATAAATTCTCTGGCTGATAGTGGACAGATTAGTTAGAAGCTTATTTTATTTACTTTCAATCACAAGTTTGTACGATTTTTGTATACGTCATCAAACAAATGGTTTTGATAGTCTAGAAAAGAATTAAAGGTGTTGGCCAGAGCAGATGATAGTATTTTTAAACATGGATTTTAGTATTGTTTTACTTTTTGAGATATAACTTAAAGTATGTAAATTTCAGATATTCTACTTTCCGCCATAAATCATTTCTTATTACACTATAATTTCTATAGCAACGGCAGTATTTTCTACTTTTAATCCAACTCCCATTTAGCGTGGAAGTATGTTGGTATCGAAGCTCAGCAAATTATGGGGCTTTTCTGCAGAATGATCCATTTCTATTGTTCGATAGCCACAAATATATGCCACAAAGAAACAACATCAGTGTTGCAAGAACATACCTTATTACCTTCGTGTCCCTAGAATTATATGTTGTTTTTCTTCTGTTCGTCTGTCATATTTCTTATACGAATTATCAGTTGTAATTATCGAAAGAACTCTACACTATAAAAATGCAAGCCTTAATCTTCAAATACGCTTTGGCACTGTTAAAATGAGTTAAATTCTGATATTAGCGCACCTGGCTGTATGAACGTCAGTGAATAAGGGAAGATATAAGGTTTGTCCTGTTTGTCTGTCATCCTCCCCTAGATCTCAGCAACTACAAGTCCGACAGAGTTGAGCCATACACCATTGGATTCATCATGATCTCAAACGGTGGGGAAAATTATGACTTTGACTCTAAAACTGACAGGTCGTTTTCATTTGCTTAGTTTTCTCCATTTTGCCTACATATTTTCAGCTGGTATATTTGACCCCCACCCCTCGTAGATCTCAGTAACTACAAGTCACACAGAGATGATATATACACCCTTGGATTCGTCATAGTCTGAAATGGTGAGGAAAGGCTATGGCTCTAAAACTGGCAGGTGCTTTTCAATCACTTAGTATTCTCCATTTGTGTTCCCCTAGATCTCAGTAACTACAAGTCCGATAGAGATAATCTATACACCGTTGGATTCGCCATGGTCTGAAACGTGAGGAAAGCTATGAATATGACTCTAAAACTGGCAGGTCCATTTCAATCACTTTGTATTCTCCATTTGTGTCTCTCCTAGATCTAAGTAACTACAAGTCCGACAGAGATGAGCCATACACCATTGGATTCGTAATGATCTTAAATCATGGAATAACCTATCACACTAGCTTTAAAATTGGCAGGTCCTTTTCAATCGCTTAGTATTCTCAAGCTGTATGTTTTTGTGTACCCCCTAGATCTCAGTAACTACAAGTTACACAGAAATGTGACTCTAATTGGCAGGTTCTTTTCAATCGCTTTAGTATTCTCTATTTGTGCCCCTACTAAATTTCAGTAGCCACAAGTCCGACAGTGGTAAACCATACACCGTTGGATTAGACATGGACACCGGTGGGAAAATCAATGACTGTGACTCTAAAACTGGCAGGCCCCGGCATTCGCTTAGTAATCTCCAAATGTCCCTATTACTTTGACTCTTTCTTTTGGATAAGTTATAAGATAATTTGGATTTATACGGGGAGCTTTGGTTTTATCTATAATAAAACCATTACTTAGCTTGTTTATTTAATTCTTCTTCCCTTACAGTTACTGCTTGAACACTTTTGTATAGTTCTACAAAAATTTTAACATAAGTTAGAGAGTATTTATAAACAGTTTTGGTTAGCCATGGAAAAGAAAGTTTTTAAAAGCTCACTGTATAGGGGATATAATCAGGTTGTTAAAAATATTACCAGTCTTTTTTTTTTAAATTATATTCTTTCTCAAAACCCATACGATCTGTTTTCCGAAAATATATAGTGTGTTTCAATATTAGGAAGGACTCTGGTAACACTGTTACTACTAGGAAATGTGTTTTATCCCTGTTTACCTCTTGTGTCAATTTCAGCTATATAGAACTGCCCAAGTGATGATTGATGTCTTGTTTTTCTGGGGCCAAGGATCTAATACATGTACTATTTCAATGCCTTTAAAACGAAAAGCAAAGTGGACAAGAGACCCGATAAAATGCATGGCTCTTGTTAAGGAAATTAGGTGCATGTAGTAAACTGTTAACTACAAGGTGGACACAATAGAGATCAAAGAAATCTCAAAATGACTCTAATTATGACTCTATAATGATTGACACGAATATCACGCGAGCTGCTCAATAATCAGGAATAAATGAAGTATACCAGCGGAGAAGGTTAATCCAGTATAAGTTCTAGTGTTCAAAATAAACAAGTTGCTGAAATTACACATTCACGCAAATGAATGAATTTAATGACTATTTGATAAACCCTATTAATGAAATTATTGAAAATATAAATGAAGAGAAAAGAAAAATCTGATTATTAAATTGGTACGGTGACACATAATGAAGTAAAAAAAAAAAAAAAATAATAATAAAAAGTACGCACGCACCGTGAACGGTGCATGGTTGGTGTGAAGACAGCGCTTCACATATTCTCGACCTACGGTACGAAGTGAGGTGGGGTGGTCAGTCCCACGCTCGACCGTCTCTCTTCCCAAGGTGCTCAGGAGTACCAAGGATACTCTAGTACTCAATTTAATTGGAGGCTGAGTGCACCTCAGAGCGCCAGGCATGGGAACACCACGAGAAAAGTCTTCAATAAAGAAAAAAACAGCTTTCTGGCAAGGCTGAATTCTTTAATAACAAAAATAACTTAAAACGTAACAGTTTCGGAAGTACACCACTTCCTTCCTCAGACTACAATCTACAACTGAAATTAGCAAAATTATTTAAGAGGGCTCCTCGCTCTAGTTCTCCCATTTTTAACATGTTTCAAAATATTTCGAAAACTAAGAGTATTATGAAAAATATAAATTCATTGCGTACTAGAACTTAGAAAATACTATGAAATGCAATGGACAGCGATCTCGAAATCTTGTCGATTGATAAGTGCTCAGACTTCAATTAAATAATGACGTCATAATCTTTGAAAACGTATCACTCGTCAATGGACACAATTTCGAGATCGCTGTCCATTGCATTCCATAGTAAATCGTAAGTTCTAGTGCACTATGAATTTACATTTTTGATAATACTCTTAGTTTTTGAAATGTTTTGAAAAATGGGAAGGTTGGAGCTCTCTTAATCAATAAAGAAAGGAGATCGTCTTTCCACCAATCAGAGATCACTACTAATTAGAAGTTCACTTTTCTTTTCCTAGCGCGGCGCTCCCCCGGGCGAGCGTACCTGTCAAATTTGATGAGCCACAAGATCACAAACAACTTTTAAATGATAATTGCCGGAAACACCTTTTTAAAAGTATCTTTTCACGAATACAAGTCTCTGGCTACACCGGCTTAAACAAAAGAGCTTAAAAATTCGATAAAAATATTTATAAAGTTCGTTCCCTTCTCAGAAATTAAAAATATGAAGAATACAAAAGTAAATAAGAAATAAACTAAAATAACAATTACCGGTAAGTCAAAATAAATAATTAAAAGTTATAAATATAAATAAATGAAATTAAATAAATATTAAAGCTATCTAAGAAACTATAAGAATTGCAGATTAGCGTTCTCATATTGCTCTCCATTTCCTTCTCAGTTCTTCCTTTTTCAAAATGTCCTCCCACTCTTCATTAATACTATATCCACTGTTCCAGTTTATAGCCTGATCGGCTACCTCTCTCATCCTTTTAGCTTCTTTCTAGCTAATTGCGTACATTACTGTTCTACTACTGTCGACCCTTCCCAGTTAAATTCATGATCCATTTCACTAACGTACTTGAAAATAGCACTTGTGTATCTCCTTAATCTGACATCATCCTTATGTTGCTTTAAACGTTCTTGCAAACTCTGCTTGGTTTCCCCCACATACACCATGTCACACATCCCACACGGCACTTCATATATAAACCCCCTTTGTCGCGAATCCGCTGCTGATCTCATCTTCTTTCTTCTAATGATATCTAGTATCTTCATGCCGCCCTTCCTGTGAGTCTTAATCTTTTCTCTTTTTAGAATTCTTCTGATCTTCTCTGTGATCGCCCCTGCACTTTCACTGCCGTATCATCCTTTCTTCTTGTCTTCTTCTTTATCTTCATCCCTCTTGTTTTTCTCCCTGTTCCTCCTACTCCTCTTCCTGTCCTCGTCACCGTAACCATTCCCTTTTAGCTGTTCCCATAGCCTTTCAATGTCTTTCTCCTTTTGATCCTCCTCCATATTTATCATACCAATCCTTTATATACCAAACTTTCTTCGTTTGGATTTTCACTCACTTGCTCTCACTGAATTGACGAGTTCGTACCTAACAGATCGAAAATTTAGGGTAAGTTGTAAAGGCAGCACATCTTCATATAAGGTAACTTCCGGGATTCCACAGGGTTCGACTTTGGGCCATTATTGTTCATAATTTTTATCAGTGGTTGAATGTTTCATCTGTCTTGTTACACTCTGTTATATGCTGATGCTTTAAAGATTTGAAATCTATTACAAATATTGATGACCACTTGATGCTTCAAAAAGATCTTGATAATGAACTGGAATAGTCTTATAAAAATGTATTACCACTTAATGAAAATAAAACTATTGGTATCTCATTTACTAGAAAAACTAATCCCTCAAACTATCCTTATAAATTAGGCAATCATCTGATTGAAATGAAAACTATGGTCAAATATTTGGGAATTATTGTGGATAACAAATTATATTACACTAAACATATAGAAACCATTCTATCCAAAGCAAGTAGGAATCTCTGTCTAATAAAATGGATTTGTAGAAGTTTTAACAATCCATTAACTTGTAAGGTTCTCTTCTGTTCCTTGGTTACATCTGGTTTAGATATACTAGTTCTGTGTGGAATTGTAAAAGAAAATACATAGATCATTCCTTCGAAGGGATTCAGAATGGCTTCCAATATTGGCTTAGCTGGAAATTTAAAATGAAATTTTATCCTTGGAGAATATTAGATTATACATGGTCCTCCCCAAGTATATATATATATATATCATCATCATCATATTCAGCCGTTTTCTATCCACTGCTGGATGAAGGCCTCCCCCTTTTCTTTCCACATATCTCGGTCTGCTGATATCCTCATCCATGTAGCTCCTGAAAAAGGCTTGATTTCATCTACCCATCTTACATTTGGACGTCGTCTCGGTCGTTTCTTTTCTCGAGGAATCCACTGTGGTACATTTGTCGTCCACCTTCCATCTGTTCGTCTAGCTATGTGACCGGCCCATCTCCACTTCATCTTCTTCGCACTCTTGATTACATCCTCTACCTTTGTTTGTGCGCGAATCCATTCATTTCTCTTCCTGTCCCTCCTGGTTATTCCTAGCATGCACCTCTCCATTGCTCTTTGTGTGACTCTCAATCTTTGAGTCGTTTGCGCATTCAATGTCCAAGTTTCGCACCCGTACATCATTACAGGTAAGACACATTGATTATAAACTTTACGCTTCAGACACATTGGAAGTTTGCTTTTGAAAATAAAGTGTAGTCTTCCGAAAGAACTCCACGCCATTTTACATCTTCTATTTATTTCATCAGTCAACTTTGCATTCGATGTTTTAAGCTGACCTAGGTAAACATACTCATCAACTATGCCTATTGTCTCTCCGTTAATCTTCACTTCCTTCTTTGCAGCATGTTGGTTGTACATTACTTTTGTTTTACTTAAGTTCATTTTAAGGCCTATTTTCGAACTCTCGTTACTCAGTTCTTCCATTCTGGTTTGTAGTTCTTCTGCACTTGAAGCAAACAGGACTATATCATCAGCGAACCGTAAATGATGAAGATATTCGCCATTAATTTTAATTCCAACTTCATCCCAGTTTAAATTCTGGAACACTCTCTCCAGGACCGCACAAAACAGTTTCGGAGAAATTGAATCTCCTTGCCTTACCCCTTTTCCAACTTTAAATTTTTCACTGTCTTGATGCAGCCTAATGACAGAAGTGGCAGTCGAGTAAATGTTTCGCAGTAACTTGATGTATGCACTTTCGATGCCTTGATGTTCAAGTGATTTAAGTACTGCTGACAAGGAGACCGAATCGAAAGCCTTTTCAAAATCTATGAATCCCAAACATAGTGGAAGTTCATATTCATTAGTCCTTTCCATAACTTCATTCAATGTTTGTATGTGGTCCATTGTGCTAAATCCACGACGAAATCCGGCTTGTTCCCTTCCCTGATTAAAATCCAAGTCTCGTTCAATACGATTCAAAATAACTTTGGTGAACATTTTGTATAGGACTGACAGTAAACTAATTGGTCTGTAGTTTTC
>JAGDQP010012111.1:0-51157 GCA_022664845.1 Lepisma saccharinum
CAAGTACTTTTCGCTATTTCATGCACGGTTTAATGCTCGCTCACCAATGTGAAAGCAGCCAAGTAGTTCCAAGTACTTTTCGCTATTTCATGCACGGTTTAATGCTCGCTCACCGATGTGAAAGCAGCCAAGTAGTTCCAAGTACTTTTCGCTATTTCATGCACGGTTTAACGTGCTCGCTCACCAGCGTGGAAGCAGCCAAGTAGTTTCAAGTACTATTCGCTATTTCATACACAAATTAATGTGCTCGCTCACCAACGTGGAAGCAGCCAAGTAGTTCCAAGTACTTTTCGCTATTTCATGTACGGTTTAATGTGCTCGCTCACCAACGTGGAAGCAGCCAAGAAGTTCCAAGTACTTTTCGCTTTTTCACTCTAATTTAATACTTCCATGACTCGAAACTTTGTTATATTTTAAGTTACAGCCCTTCCACACACGTTGGAAAAGATTACATTTTTTCATGCCCTAAAGTAAAGTGTACCCAGATACTTCTATGTTTAGCAGTTTTGAACTTCCTACATACAGTAAATAAAAACTCGACCTTTCCACATAAATTATGAGCAACTCAGTGGTACTTTAAATATTAATATCCTACTGCTTCTAAATACAATACGAACTTTATTAGGAATTATAGTAAACCGTCTGTATCAATTTCTATTGCAATAGTGATTGTACAAAAGCTACAGAAGAAACATCAGGTACACTTTACCTCAGCAAGATGCGATGGAATTTCTTGTAGCGATCCTTTATTTATTTTATTTTGATTTTCTGATAATATCTTTATTTCGCATCATAAAAACAAGGCTTTAAAAATTCCCTGCTCCATGTTAACATTTTAATTTTTAGCATTCCGGAAGCACTGTTATCACGTGTTCAAGTCACCAGCGATGTGATTGGTAGATCAGTGCGTTGAATTCAATAAAAATAGGACAGGTTCTAAATAGGACGAATTGGATGAGAAGACTTGAATTCAAGAGATTTCCTGTGTGGAGTCTCTGACTCGTGACGTCATTTTCATCCAATTGCTTGTTCAACGCTCTTGTTCAAGCTTTATTGAATCGTGTACGAGGGGCTTAAGTCATCAATCTTACGTATGTAGGTCAATAGATCTTCCATATAAACAAAATTCCCCATAGCAATATCTCTCTGTACCCTCATTGGTAACATATTAATAATAATCTTAACGACCTCCTTCTCTGTCATATACTTGTCAATGTTTTTCAATTTTGTTACAATTTTCAATATCTGTTGCTCATAAGTCTTATCCTTACACCATTCAATCATCATATTTTTCACAACACCCTTCTGCTCTCGTATATTCATTTTGCTACAGTAATATTTTAGGAAAAGTATGCAAAATATGCAATCTCTATAAGGCACCATTCTATCTCTATTTAAAAGAAACCAACCTCTTGCTGAACTCAACATGGCATTACTTAAATGATAACCTCTCCCTCTCACACATCTTAAGACATCCGAAATAGGAGGTTAAATTTTCAAGAAAGTCAAGAGGATTATTTTCCTCAGGAATTCCTGACCATGATGGAATATCTCTCAAATCACGAGGTTTTGGTCTTTTAATTTCTAACCTCTATTTCTGGTCCAACATTTCAACCAATTGATCAACAGAATCATCCATACAATCTTCATCACCTTGAATACCTTTCAATTTTCTAAATTTTTCACCATCATCATCACTACCACTACTACTATACCTATTTTGCGACATTGGTTTTCTACTCTTATTATTTAGACTTCTCCTTGCATTACCAGTATTGACTAGATCACCTTCCATAGTTAAATAACTCTCCCTATTTGAATTTCTTTCTAATACACCTTAACGTGTATTACACTGATCAATCATCCCTTTTAATTCCAAGTAAATCCTGAGTTGTTACCCTTTTCACATCTTCAATATCTCGTTCTACTTTATCCACTTTATTATCAATCATGCTAAAAGAAGCCTCCAAGTCAACTATTCTATAATTTAACCTGTTAAACTCATCCTCAGTAAAAGTCATTATACAATTAATCTTTCCATTACGTTACAATCTTAATTGTCCATTGCTCCTTCCTATATCTATTCTAAGATCTTTAGATACTTGACTTATTTGTACACTATCTTCCCTCTTCAAATTAGAGATAGCTTCCATAATTAACAAACCTTCCTTAGATATATTTTCGTTTGAATATGCATAATCTGTGCCATTATCTCCAAGAGTAATCACATTTGTCTCAGACTGTACCATGCGTTCTCGCATATCATCAACACCTAATAGCTGTTTGCTATTTGAAGAAGGTCTAACAGCATCCTTTCTATTCATATCTACTATATCCTTTCCAAGATTCGTACCTAAAATCCTCGCCTGAAGCTTTGGAGTTTCCTTCTCATTAAAACGATTATTTTGAT
Source organism: Lepisma saccharinum (assembly GCA_022664845.1). Lineage (NCBI taxonomy): Eukaryota > Metazoa > Arthropoda > Insecta > Zygentoma > Lepismatidae > Lepisma > Lepisma saccharinum. The sequence goes on from JAGDQP010012111.1 coordinate 2,411, forward strand.
CTCATACTATACAAACACGTATACTATCTCCGTGTGACTCTATAGATTCCAATAAACTATTACAACTGTTATCAATACTCAAAATAGGACTATCCAAATTTTCGTCATAATGATACTGTACCCTCTTAGTACAATGAGATTCTTTTGTACCTGACTGTACCTGTTTAGAAATTCCTGCTTCTAATTTACGTTTATGTTCATCATTAAAAATAGAAATTGGACCATATTGCTCGATATTACTCTTTAAAGCATTGACTTGACATTTCCTTGAAGTCGTCATATCCTTTGTCCATGACTGTACATGTTCATACTTTTTATTTACAGCCTCTGTAACATATTCATCATTCATCCTGGACAATAACCTATATTGTTTATTCTCATTATTGGCTATATATGACCTCTCTCTACTTTCCTTTAAAGTATTTGTTTCACCGGAACTTAACTAATAATGCAAAGGACTAAAAAGATTTATATTTCACCACTTTCTTGATCATACGAAGCTGTTATACAAGTGACTGTAATACAAAATCAGATTCTAAGCTGTGAAAAATTAAATATTTTTTTCCTTCTTTTCTGTCTCCTCTTGAAACTAAACTTCTTCAGAACAAATGTAATTGTTTTTTTAAAGAACTTATTGTTTACTTTCTACTGTCTGCTCAATATATGATTGCACACTGCGTTGAAACTACAGTAGAACACTTTTTTAATGAGACAAATATAAATAGATGTACAAGGACAGATTTTCCACTTTTGTTAGCAAACCATTTCGCTATGAAAAATATAATAAATTAATTCAAAAATAATAAAAAACATAAGTAAAAGTTGAAGTTAATGAGTTTAGTGAAGTTACTATATTGAGTTTAGTTGAATTTGCAAACCGACTAGTTAGGTTATGTTTAGTACCGGAATACGAGTTGTTCACGAAAGCTTGCGTTATTCTTGGTTTTCCGCCGCTCTTTGTAATGGTGCTTATGCAGATACTCAATCGACGCACCATACGGCTAATCATAAACCAGGGATTAATCAAGAGCATCACGATTTAACGTGTATTTTCCCATTGTTGTCCGCTGTCCCCTTTGTTGTTTCAATATCTTTAGCTCCCCTGCTATACTCGTTACACGACTCTTTGACCGGTATCGTGTTCAAAGGCGGTACCTGTAAGTTCTTCGCATACGTATATGGCTGTACATTCCTAATTAGAAAACCCACTGAACTACAGCAGGTTTTAAATATACTTACTGGAGTCCGAAATATCATGAGCCTGAACTTGAATTTGCAGAAGAGTCAGTTCATGCCACTAAGTGAGAAATACCATTTTGCGGAGAGTTCTATTTTACCGAATTTATCATCTATTAAATTGTTGGGAATTCACTGGGAACGTTCTTTGAAAACCACATGCATGAGTAATGCGCAGCGTATTGAACATGCTATGAAAGGACGCATGATCAAATTTAAGGGGGCTTTTCAGACTATAGCGGCTAGGTGTAGATTTCTTAATATTTATGTCTATAGTATGGCGACTTATTTTCTTCAAGTTTTCCCCTTGCCTGCGAAAATCCTAGCCAGCATTACCAAACACAGTGTTTTATTCCTATGGCAGCACACATTTTGCGCGTACCCCAGGGATACTCCAGCCGAGACAGGGGGGGGGGACTCAATCTTCTGAATTTGGAGTGGCACTCCAAGGCCCTCCGTCTGAAATGTATGATTTTCCTTACATTATGGATACGGGACCTCTTTCACCTAGCTTCCACACCACTGTCGGTGTACCAGAAGATTCCGGACGATTCCGGACCAGACAGACGTGTTCACTCAATTGGCATATGAAGTAGTGAACCTGGAAATACCAGAAAACTTACCCGTCAGGAAATGGTATTTAAGAAGTTTAAGCTCAGCACGTGCGATCGTTAACGCCAAAGGTGCTGAACAAACACCATGTTCTCGAACACAACGTTTGGCGCAATTTAGCAGACGTTACAGAATTTCAGCATCTTCATAATACATGGTTTAGCATGATCCATCAGATCATCCCGTCGCGTCTAAAATTGTATGAATTGAACATTTTCTTCACGGCTGATTGCCCGCATTGCTGTAGCCAGGAAGATTTGTTACACTCATTAACACAATGCAATAAGCTCAATGGATGCTTTATTAAACTCCAGGGATGGAGCAACACTTTATGGCACACGATCCGACCATACAACGAAACGTTTAACTATTCTTTAGTACCAGTACACTGGTACCTTCCGCCAGCGCGACGTAAATTCTATAACTGGCTGCACGCGACCACACTTTACTTTCTTTTGCGAGAACAGGACTGGTTTGCGGTTGCGGAATATATAGTTTATATTTATACCCAGCTACATATTACGACCATATATTACGAGAAGTAACGAGGCATTTTCTACAAATCCTCTTGTAAGATGAGGCTCGTCATACCCACGGGCATGGTGTGACAGACCGGTGGTTAGTCCACCGACCATAGCGGATGAGTAGTGAGGACTTTATTATTTTATAGGTTCAGTAAGTCTGATGGTACACATGTGTGACCTTGGACAAGACGGGCGTAATTAGTCTTGGTGTCTCACTACGCTGATTTTTTCCTTTGTTTTCTTTTCGGGGTTCAAAGGTTAGATATATTTTTAGGTTGTAAACGTAGCCACAATACTGGCACTGCGAGCTTCACAGAATATAGTTGTATCAGACATGGAGTAGGAGGTAATTGTGTTGGACTCGCAGGTTTTTGCGTATATAAACTGCCAAGCCTTTCCCCCCGTTTTTTAAAATGTATTTTGGTGTTTAGAATGTTTGGTTTGCAGGTTAGCTGCTAGTTTCAGATGTGAATGTATTTTTCTTTTTCCGGCACGTTTCGCCGAACACATAAATATTTATCTTAGGAGACTTCGAGAGGGTGTAATGTAAAGTTAACTTTAAGGAGTATACATATTTTCTAGTTGTTTCAGCTTTTTTTACTTTCATTTCACCAAAAAAAAAAAAAAAAAAAAAAAGTATGAAGTATTCTATTCAAGTGTAAACGTATTTAGAAAACCAAGAAGGTGACATTTCCTCACGTTAATATTCTTTTACTTTCAATATTTTAATCGATAAAAATGATTTATTTATACAACTGCAGTGAGGCTGTCAACCTAAGGGGTAAGCAATGTCCTCTGACAAAGAGTTGGTAAGTTAGTCTTTTGTTGGGACAAGTGTTAGGTTAGTCTTTTGTTGGGATCAATGTTAGGTTAGCTATAGGTTAGGTAGCCTGAGATATCAGTTTCTCCCGTGATTCTCTTTAAAACCTGAACTTCAATGGAAACTAGTTGAGTTTTTGGGTGCCCTAGTCGAGTAAAGGGGGTCCGTCGATCTGGTGCATTTTAACATGGTTTTAAGAGTATTTAACTTGGGAGTTGTTGGTTTATGCTTTTGGGTTTTGGTTGTGCGCTAGGCCTAAAATTGGTTAGGTTATGTGTATGTTTTCTGGGTAGTCAGTAGTGTACGTTATTCCCTGTCAGAAGTTAGTAAACTTCCCCTGGGTGAGAGTTTATTTATGGATTTCACTGCAGTTTAAATACAATTTTTTTCATATCTTAGAGTTAGCTTTTACTTAATTACTTTATCTATCAGTGAAACGATATAATAATGATATACTGATTACCTAATTATAGTTCATATTTCAACTTTTCGTGATGTTCAGTTAAAGTCACCGGTAAACTGTACTTTATCGCCTCCGCATAAAAGCTTTGTGTTTGCTTCTTAGCTACTCCTGCCTTACTCGTCTTGTTTTCGTGTTTACATGGAGTTCTTTTATCCTTTTATTAGGTTTATGGTTTTCGTAGCGGCATCCGTACCTCCTTCCCCTTTTCCTTTGCTTTCTTTTGATTTTCAATAAGTTGAGTTTTCTCCGTACTGCGTACCTTAAGTTATACATATGATTACTAAGCTTAATAAATATTTTATGAATATATCGATATAGTTGTCAGTTAAACTTTGATATTATGAAACACCAGTGATCTTGACTGGTGAAGATGTGTACTATGTTCTCAGCTAATGGTTAATAGCCAGCGACGATACGCATGCTATCCAGCTTTTGGTCAGGGCAGCGCTGTATAAGTTTGTCTTAGCTGTAGTCTGATCTAGCTTATAGGAGTAGGTTTTGGATTGGCAGGCTTGATATGACCCTTCTCTAGGGTACCCCCCCCCTCTCACTCCTCCTTCTCCTTAGCTGCACCTCTTTCTTTTCCCTTTCGAAGTGTGTAGGCTTTTTAGTTTTTGCGAACCAGCTTTGGTTGCTGGACTACGCTTGTGTTCATGGTAACACTTGCTAGGAGTGATCCAGTCAGTTATAGTAAATCGTAGCTATTTGGCTGATCACGTAAAGTCCTTCTCCTTTTGTGGGAGTGACGCTTACAATTTTCTCTATATTCTCATTATTAATTCTTGTGTATATATATTTCCTACATTTCCTGTGTTTCAGCTTGATATCATGTATTTTGTGCTCTTTATGTTAACCTGCATTTTATCGCACGCTTCTACTAACAAGAAGACAGCGGTGTTACTTTGTAGTGGATTTGTATCGTCATTTAGTAAATCTACATCAATCGCATACTCGAACAGTTGATTCAAGCCTTTCTGTTCTCTTTTATTTTTAGAATCGCATATTCTAACGCAAGGTTAAACAGTAATGGTGATAAGGCATCACCGTGTTTCAATACACTGCAAATCTCGAAATATTCTTACCTATCCGTATCACTGAGACACATCCTCACTTCTAGATAAACAAGTTTTTTTTCGTAATTACAAATCGTACCAGGATACTGTATAACTTTTCTCTTTTGATAGAATCATATGCTTCCATAAAATTAATGAAAAGCTGCTGAACAGCCCCTATGTGTTCCCATTTTATCTCTGATACTTGTCTTAAGGTGAAAATCTGGTCCAACGTAGATCTATTTCTTCTAAATCCAAATTGGTGATCCCGGATTGTTTCATCTACATATATACTTAGGCGTGTTAACAGTGCCTTACTCAGTACTTTGTAACATTTTGGGAAAAACGAGATTCCGCGATAATTATTACAGTCCGATTTATGGCCCTTTTTTATAAACCGGAACTATTATTAAGGTTTTCCATTCCTTTGGAAGCCTCTGCTATCTCCATATAGCATCTATCAATTTATGTAGCTCCTTGATTAGTGTCTTTCCTCCCGCTATAATTAATTCGGCTGGAAATTGTCTACTCTCGGTGATTTGAAATTTTTAAATTTCTTTATCGACATTCTGACCTTGATCTCGCTACGTTCGTGTATCCACGGTTCTGAGGTATAGATTTTAAGTTGCTCTGTTCTCCGCATTTACAATTTATATAGTTCCTTGATTAGTACCGTTTCTCTCGTTTTGATCAATTCAGCTGGTATCTTCTCTATTCCTGGTGATATGAAAATTTTAAATTTCTTTATCGACATTTCGATCTCCATCTCTCTAGGTTCGGGTATCCACGGTTCTACGGAATAAATTTCAAATTCCTCCGTTTGTTCTCCGTTGTGTACATTAAGAAGTTTGTCGGAATAACTTTTCCGCACATAGATAATTTTAACCGGATCCACTTGAAGATCTACACGTTCGTTTCTAATCGTCCCTAACCTTGGCTGATAACTTTCCCTTAACGAGTTTCCTCCTTTGTATATATCTATTATTTTATTTGTCTTCCCGTTTTCCTCTATCTCCTGAATCTTCTGCGTAAGATATTCTTGTCTTTTGTTTCTAAACCCGCATGTGGCGTTGCGTTTTGGTATCTGCTTCGCTTTTATTACTTAGCCATTGTTACCTTGCTTGTTTTCGTTCCTCATGAAATTTATGCATTCTTCATCACACCAAGGCTTGTTTCTTCTCACCTACACGTTCGTTCGCTGCGCCCTTCACTGTATCACGAATTGCCCACCACATCCTACTTAATCAATTCCATTATTAATGTCATCTTTATTATTACTCATGTCAGCTAAGATTTCGAATCTATTTGAGATCTCAAGTTGGTAATCTGCCTTTACGTTCGGATTATCTAATCGTTTAACTTCAAATTTAAGCAGTTTTGATCCTTTGCTTTCTCTGTTCGCGATGTATAACTTTTTCCTCACTTTTCTAATCACTAATTGATAGTCGGGTCACCTTCTGCTCCTCTATAAGCAGTAGCGTAGATAGGAATTTCTCAAGGGAGGGGATATTTAGAAAATCGCATCCTTGATAGTTATGCAACCCAACCCAACAACCAATAAATATCTTTCGAGGCTTCTTTAATTTAGACCAGCACAATTATGCGTGAAACATATACACGAATAGATTATATCCTTGTAGTTTGCTTAGTTCAGTCATAATTTTAATATAAATTTAGACATATTTCAAATTTCAAGTTGTATTTTGTCAAGAACGAAGAGTTTCTCGACCAGTATTTACTTTTTCGCTCTCTCTGATGACAGATTTATTTCGCTTCTAGAACTGTTAGTTCGTTCGGTCATATATGAAAGTTTCAATTTTTCAAAGATATGTTTATTCGCTTCAGATTATAAAATATCATCTCTGGCGTAGATGTGGATGCAGGTTGTACAAAATTGGAAGCACTTTTAAAAAGTTTGGAAACCTTTTATGCTTCCACTGTAGTTTGAATAGAACATTCTACTTTTGTTAATTTCGCTTTGGAAGCTTTCAGTTAGTGTAGAATATTTTATATACAAAGGAAAATTAAAATTCTTCTAATTTTGGGAGTCTATTTTCTCGTGTTCAGTGTCTTCATTTTTAAAAAGATTGATGGAGCCTCAGATTAATGGAACACTTTTCTTTTATCGTTCTATCATTTTTGTTAGTTGAGTTTTGTAGCTATTGAATATTCTAGACCCATACTATTATTTCATACAGCTCAGTGACGTACTCAGGCGGAGAGTTCAGAGGATGTTGACCTCTTCCAAACTCCGATATCTTTGTAAACTTAACATAATTTTAGGCGTAATTATATATTTATTATCTAATTTCATATCCAGATCCTCCTTGAACCTTCCCCAAATTCCTGAACACCATAAGAAATAGATCTGGATACATGCTTTAAAGGGCTTGCTAATACTGTAATTGTATCTCATTTTCTGGACTTTTGGAGATATTTTAATAGATTCTGCCGTACTTTGATTTACTGCAACTTGTTTTGTCTTCCTTCTGACAGTTTTCTTTGATTCTTTTAAATTTTATAACAGCTTGGCATTATTCACAGCTTCTACTAAGTGAAGGTGTTCCTTTTGCAAGAATCTGTACAACGGTTAATCGTAGGGAAACACTAATCCAATCGAATGAAAACAGGGAAGAAATTAGAAATGCATTGAATACATTACGTGCCCTCAATCTAAACTTGTGAGACTGTTCAATAAAGAAATTTGGACAATTTCTTCGAACACAAATTAGGTTAATTTTGTAAAATCATGAGTTATACTTTTATATCTGTTTTCTAATACTTAGTAATTTCTTTATGCTCTACGCCTAGGGGATATATTCACACTCTTCATAATGCCATAACTGATCGTAAGCGAATATATAAAAATAGGTGATCCAATTGTTCTAAATAGTTTAATATCAGTCGAATATGAATTGCTTTAAATACTTTCTCATTGAGTTGCACAATACACTTAAATTGCAGCAGGGTACTGTCACATTATGTTTTGAACAGTTTTAAAATTTCCCAGCAAACTTCTATAACCATCATATACTTATCAAAATAAGAACCCATAATTAATACCAAAATCTATCAGATTTGATAAATTGTTTTCGTTAAGTACCGACCTTCTTTTTTCACAACTCTCCTTCCAACACCATGTTAGGGGAAGATCTGCCAGGTTGTTACCGAGTCACGTAAAACTTATTTTTTTTAATCTTACATACTCATCACTGACGTACCTATCAATAATGGAGAATATCCCATGTTCGTCATATTGAAAGTTTCAACCGCTAATGCAGAAAAACATTGCATATTCGGACATTTCTTAACTGAACTTGATTGTAGATTTCATTCATTTGATTTTAATGGTTAGACTCTTCTCTCCTTATAGCCGAACGTGGTAGTTATGTGGTCTGAGGCATTAGACCACCGTCTTCAAAGTCGCGGTTTCGAGTCAATTTTAACATACATTGCACTCATTTAATCGGGACAGGCCGAAGTTACTAACATGCTCCATACTAGTGAAATAATAATAATAATAAAAAAAAAAAACGGAAAAATTGAACGCCGGAAAAAACTAGGGAAAAAAATGTTTTTTTAATTTTTCGAGCAACTTAAAAAAAAAAACTTTTTTTTCTTGCCATTTCGGGGCAGCTAACATTATTTGATCATTAATAAATAGCTAAAATGTTAGGTTTTAGTACAAATACACATTTAGAATAATATAATCTGTATTGAGACTCGCAGAACAAAACTGTGTTCCATAAATGTGTATTCAATCGATTCTAGCTTTCAGCCAGATATTGAGTTGCGATGGAACAACCTAATGCAGCGGAAAACTTACGTCACTTGCTCCATCTTAATAACAATGCTGTTCGTGAACTTTTCAAATCTATATTTTACGAAAAACCAAGAATAGGCGTGTTTTATGAAAGTAAATAGGCCTACCTCTTATAAATATTATAAACCCGTTCTAACTTTGGACAGTTTTAGGGCAAAGTAGGAGTAGTATATGAAAGCTACCAATAACTTTTTGGTTTACTTTATAGTCCAAGAAAATTATTTTTATATTTAAGTTAATGTTTTCTGAATACTTTTGGAGCTCTTTTATATGAAGGAACAATATAAGAAAGTCACCTTAAATCTCTTTCAAAAACTTGGTGTTATAGAAACACGAGTCGTGCTTAAGCAACTTATTTTACGCTACTGTGAATATTATACATGCTATTTAAAATTAGAAAATACTACTATGGGTAAATATGAAGACATATATTGCTCTATTGCTCATTATATAATTGATAATTATTCGAAATATTAAATTTAGAGTATTATGATCAAGGAATATATTTTATGTGTGAAACTACATTTTATTTGCTGTATTATATTAATCTATTCATTGCTCTCAGATGCCTAAAGGCCATAAATTAAATTCAAATTCTATTCATTGCCCCAGTATTCCAGAAAAATAAAATTCTTATCTCTTTTCTACTGTAAAACAGATTACTATCGCTTTATTATTATTGTGTAATGAATGCCAATGCCAACCGGATCTTTTTTATATACTCAACAATATTTACACTAGCTCCTATGGCCAGAACCCAGAGCAGAGAGGCAAAAAGCATAATGGGTGAGTTCGACAAATCTTTGTTAAGAATTTACAAATCGTTAAGAAGTTGTAAGAACCTTGAAAAACATTAAATTCTTTCAATTATTAACTGAAGTTGGTGAAAACCACAAAATATCTGCAAGTAGTGAATATTCGTGATGAAAAAGCAAAGGAAAACAAACAAAGAAAAAAAAAAAAAGAAAGATTCTGTCAATAAAACGACGGGTTTTTGCCCCGTGGAAAAGAAAACACTTTTCCTGTGTGTGTGTGTGTGTGTGTGAGTTTTTTTAATTTCCGATTTTTCCCCCGACCTTTAAAACACTACTCCATACAAAATAAAGTTTACCAAAAGTTCACCTTCTTTCCTCATGATCTGAAAGGTCATATTAGATCTTACATAAATCTGTATCTTAATAGCATCAAACTTTCCCAGTTTTGTGAAATTCCTATTTTTTATTCATATTTAATGTATGTTAAAATTATTTCTTCTCTACGTACAAAATATCTGCTTCAACGATAGATGTGAAATGTTTTACATTTAAATTTTTCTCCGATCTACCCTCGTTGACTCTATCACTAACAGGAATTACGATATTTTTTATTACTTTCTTGAAATCGTCTTTCTACCGGCGATATCTATATGATTGTCACAGAAAGCTGTTGTCTAAACGTATGGTCATCTTTTTCAAGTTTTTTAATTTTTATTCTACTGGTTGTCCTGAAAGCTATTTATAACATTCACCTAATCGTGAAATTACAACGGAGAATGAACGATCCTTTATCTATTTAGAATTATTATATAGGAATGGACATAAATCATAGTACTGTTACCGTCCTTACAATTAATTTTATTTTTTAACTAACAATTATACTTCCAAACATAGCTTAATTCTATTTCTTGCGGAAAGGTTATCTTCCCAAGTTCTTATAGATAGAGTCAATGGGGGGGGGGGGGGGGGATATATCCCCCATATCCCCTTTATCTACGCCACTGTCTATAAGAACAAACGTCTATTACGTTGTTGTGTCTTCGTCTATCTGCTAATACGTGATCGATGTGGTTAAGAGTTTTGCCAGCCGGAGATATCCATGTGTATTTATTTGTGTATGTCTTGGTGCTCAAAGTACGTGTGCTCTTTACAAGTAGGCTTTTTGACATCGCGAAAGTTGTCAGTCTTTATCCATTCTTGTTAGTGATTTCGTGAAATCTTGGTTTGACTATAGTAGGTCTACATTTTTTTCTTCCCTTCCTACCTTAGCGTTGAAATCACTCAACATAATTTTCGTATTATACTTTGGTAATCGGTCAAACAACCTTCCCAGCTCATCGTAAAATGTAACTTCAACGTTATCATCAGCCTCGTCGGTCGGGGCATGGACATTTATTAAAATCGTGTTGCACCATCGAGTGCTATTGAACGCACGATAGTGTTTCGTTGACGAACTCTATATTCAGAACCACCGGAAGTGTACTGCTATTAATGTGGAATCCTGTTCCGAAATTGTGGGACTGGGTTGTTGGATGCTATCTTGACCCTCCCAACGAATTTCTTTTATCGCTGATCTGTCCAGCTCGTACTTCTCAGTCTCGGATAGTGTCATCTGAAGAGCGCCTGTTTTGTATAACGCTTGTATGTTTCACGTTCTTAATTCTGTTCTTGGAACTCCCGAAAGCAGTCCCCACCCGGAGATCCGAATGACGGACTAGTTTACCTCCGGAATATTTTACCTCAGGAGAATCCATGAATCATCTGTTATTATTTTTTAACGTGATTTAGCGGTGTAGAGTTGCCAGCTCGAAAACCTCGCAGCAAAGGCAGACATTAAAGATGTCGTCCTCTGTCAATCTCTGAACCTTACCGATGTTATTAATTTTCAGCCTTAGGGTGGTAATGTTGAACATGCTTCCCTTTACGATGATATTTTTGTTCGTGGTTATCTTCTCTTAGTTTTTGTAGATCCCTCTGTTAACTCCAAGGCAGCAGTATTGGTTTCGGTTCGCCCAGGAATATTTCCGGTACCCACCATATCTGGTCGGCATTCCCCTATCCACCACCTGGGTAGACGACGGGTTTTTAGACCAATAGCCAAACACCAGTGACCACCTGGAAGCAAATACACTCAGGTTTCTTTATTCAAAATTTTATTTTATATATGATTTTTTGGTTATTTATTAGGAAATAATTACTTTATTCTTTAATTTTTAACCATTTAGCATTTTTTCCATAAATAATTCAGTTGTTTTAGACCACCCTGAAAATTGGTTTCTCTAGTCATACTTTGTTAGAAATGGGCTTAGGGCTTAAGATTCTTGCTGATGCATGACCTGCTTAAGATGGTTCTAGGATGTTCCACTGTCTTTCATGAGCTCACTTCTTCCATCTTTACTTTAAACAACGAGGGCTCTTCCATCTATACATATCCCATTTACCTTATGTCTTTGTTCATGTTTTCGCAACTGAGGAAAAGCTTGCAGTTTGGCTTGAAAGCGTTCTTACAACTTAATTTTTTATTAATGGACCTTTTAAACTTGGACCAAACGAGAAAATGTACTACACCTTACATGGTAAATTATTAATTAACCCTATTGTTGGGTACTTTTCGTAGTTGGAAGAGAAAAGAATATTTTCAACTTTGTCTTTGTACGCCTCCTTGGAGATAAGAACAAACATTTCTCCTTTATCGCTCCCATGCACGTATCAAGATCTTGGGTTTGAGAGGGGTCCAAGGGCTTACGGGGAGGGCCTGAAATGTATATTAAATATGTATAATTACGCCTGAAGTTATACTATTCTGTCATAAAACCCTGAGTTTGGGGGGGTCCAGATCCCCCGGACCCACCCCCAGATACGTGCCTGAAATCCTAATGTACCAACAGGAATGTGTTTAAAGCCTCAAATTCTTTGAAAGCTTGCGACGATATTTAATTTTCTTATTTGATGTTATGAAAGATTGATAGTAAAGTGTGGCCTAGAGAAAAATACATTGCTGTTTGAAAGACTCCTGTGTTTGAGCGTCGTGTATGTGTGCTTCCGCTATGACTAACTAATCGGAGTTTCTGTTAAGCCTATAGCAAACTTTTTTTTTTTAACTAAAACTTCTGGGTCAGGTAATAATGTGTTAAGTTTATGTCCAACCTATCTTTTTCTATATTGTCTGATATATAGAGAAGGGTCGAACATTCATACAACCTTGCTAAATTCGCAGTTTTCTTTTTAAGTGTACGCAACTATAAATTATATTTAAAACCTATGAGAGAGCGTAGAAGGGTACCTACCATATATATCCCACAACTTGCCTTGAACCCTTGTAGAGAGGAATATGTGTAACCAGTAGTAACTATTGTGTAATTGGTCCAACAGACGGTATTGTGAATTTATACTTTTCAGGAATGCAAACATGATTTTAAATACTGAATATCTAGGACAATGAGTACGATTTTAATTAATTGTAGTTCAAAATGGTGTAAATTCAACCTAATATGTTATTGCAATAAACTAAATAAAGGCGTTTTCTACACATACAGGAGCAATATTATGAATACTAATACGTACCTATACAAATAATCTAATATTGTCATCATTAGCAACTGATACTTTTTTTTTTCACTCTAAGTATTTTTCATCTTCCTCCAATAGGCTTCTTCATGTGAACAACGAATTGTTGTATGGAAATGTACATAGAACCATATTTTCTTACATATAACAATTTGTTATTCGTCTAAGGAAGCCTTCTATAGGGAAACGAAAAGGACTTAGCGAGTTAGCGAGTAAAATAATTTCGTTGCTAATTAGGACAATATGGGATTATTTAATTAGGTAAGAGTCATTCCATGTCAAATCATCCAGTGCACGAGGAAAATGTAATCTAGAATTCTTTCTTTGCTGAAATTTTGTGTATGGCTTCTGCTAGGTCATATAATGGAAACGTATGGATTATTTTTGCAATAAGTTAAATAGTTCAGAAATAAAAGTGGGTTGAAAAAGTGTATAATGTTCGCTCGATGCATCTGACTGTACGCTACGAAAAATTTGCACAGAACCAAAACGAAAAACGGCATGACCTTCAAACTTTCCACAGTGTTTCGGCTTAGTGTGAGGCATTCACATGAAGGGTATCTCTTGTATTACCTGCAGTAAATTGTTGAAGTTAGGTTTCTTTTTTTCAAGCTTCTTCTGTATAGACGGCAACTTCAAAAAGTCAAAAGTGAAAGAAGGGAAGTTATCACTAATATGACATATACATTTTGGGAAAGAGAATGAAAACTACTACAAACACAGAAAAGGTTGGAGAGGTGTTTTGCCTCCTTTAAAAATAATAAGCATTTTGCATATGTATCCAGTGTTCGATTTGTTATAGATTTATAAGTAAGTTTCAATTTACTACCTGTTAGGGTAGAAATACAAAGATTTTATCCCTGGTTGGGGTGAATTCGAAATCAACAACCGGAGACGAAATCCTCACGCACCAGGGGAAATCCTCGGCATCCCCCACCCCCACCCCCACCCTCGGCAAATCGAACACTACATGTATCCAACAAGTGCATCAAGTTTTCATGTTAGCCATAAAATTCTATGACACAGGGTAGTTCAAAAGTCCCACTATAACCTGGGAGCTCATAAACTGACAAGAAAATGAAGCATCGTAGTACACAAATGTGTACTGGTGGGGATGGACTACATTTTGGATACATGATCCTCGTCATCTTTAAATCTGCCACATTGAATGGAGAACAAACATATTTTCAAATAACAACTGGGTCTTGTGACCTATCAAACAACACGAGAATTTTTCCACCCAGAAGGTCATTCCAGGTGTTAGATTTAACCTATCTTTTACGGTGTCGGAGTTATGTTCACTGATAGTTTGCAGTGTATATTATCATAGACTTAATAATAAGATCACGCCTACATATTTTCGTCTGCGCTAAGGAGAACGTGATTTTGAAGCCTGCTGCTAGATGAATCTGGTGAGTACTTTCAGTCACTGGTTCTTTCCAGTAGTAGCCATCAGAGCCATCAAACGGCAGGCTTCAAAAGTACGTGCTCTTACTCAAAAACTGATTGATTTTAGCGCATTTAAAAATAGGTAAGTAGTATAAGTCTTTATTATTATTTAGAGTCTGATATTATGTTCATTTATCCAACAGTGCTCTTTCCGTGCCGTTTACTCCGACACCGTAACAGGTAGATCAAACAGGACATATGGAATTACTTTCTGGGTACATTCTAGTGTTGCATGATAAGCCACACGACCCACTTGACATTTGTAAACCGTATCCTAGTAGTTTGTAGTTTGCTTAGTTCAGTTATAATTCTAACATAAATTTAGCCATATTTCAAATTTCGAGTTGGATTTTGTCAAGAACGAAAAGTTCCTCGACAAGTACTTGCTTTAGCGTTCACTTTGATGACAGATTTATTTCTAGAACTGCCGGTTCGTTCGTTCAATCACATTTGAAGGTTTCAATTTTTCAAACTTATGTTTATTCGCTTCAGAGTATAAAATATCATCTCTGGCGTAGATGTTGATGTGTGTTGTACAACATCTGAAGCACTTTAAAAAAGTTTGGAGATCCTGTGATTCCATTGTAGTTTGAATAGAACATTTCACTTTCATTAGTTTCGCTTTAGAAAGTTTCAATTAGTGTAGAATATTTTATATACAAAGAAAATTAAAATTCTTCTAACTTTGGGAGTATATTTTCTCGTGTTCAGTGTCTTCATTTTTTAAAAACAAAGATTAATGAAATCTCAGATAATACTTTTGTTATCTTACTTTCATTTTTGTTAGTTGATTTTTGTAGCTATTGGATATTCTAGACCCATACAATTTTTTTCATACAGCTCAGAGATGTATCCAGGCGGAGAGCTCAGAGGGTGCAAATCTCTGCCAAATTCCGATAACTTTTTAAACATACCATAATTTTAGGCGTAGTTACGAATTTATTATCTAATTTCATATCAAGATCCTCTTTGAACCTGCCCCAAATTCCTGAACACTTAAGAAATGAATCTGGATACAGGCCTGAAAATGCTTGTCTTATACTGTGATTGGATCTCATTTTCTGGATTTTTGTAGGTTTTTTTTCATAGATTCTTCCGTGCTCTTATTTACTGCAACTTGTTTTGTCTTCCTTCTCATAGTTTTCTTTGGTTCTTTTAACAGCATCTTTGACATTATTCACAGCTTCTGCTAAGAGAAGGTGTTCCTTTTGTAATAATCTGTACAACGGTTAATCGTAGGGAAATACTAATTCAACCAAATAAAAATAGGAAAGAAATTAGAAATGCATTGAGTTCATTACATGTTTTCAATCTGAACTTCTGACATTGTTCGATAAAGAAATTTGAACAATTTCTTCAAACACAAATTAGTCTAATTCTTTAAAATCATGAAATATATTTTTATATCTGTTTTCTCATATTTAGTAATTTCTTTATGCTCTAGGTGATATATTTACAATATTCATAATGTCACAAAAATGAGCTCTTTGTAAGCCGATATAAAAGTTCCAATTGTTCCTAAATAGTTTAATATCAGTCAAATATGAATTGTCTTAAATACTTCCACATTGAGTTGCACAATTCACTTAATGTACAATAGAGTACTGTCACATTATGTCCTGAATATTTTTAAAATTTCCCAGACTTGCTCTCATCATAATATTCTTATCAAAATAAGAACTGATAATTAACACCAAGATTTATCATATTTGATCAATTGTTTTCGTTAAATCCCGACTTTATTTTTTACAACTCTCCTTCCAACGCCATGTTAGGGAAATACCTGCCAGGTTGTTACCGAGTCACATGAACAAACTTATTTTTAAAACAATTCTAGATACTCATCATTGACGTAGCTACAATAATGGAGAGCTTTCTCATATTCGTCGTATTTAGAGTTTCATCCGCTATTGCAGTAAAACATCTGCATAATCAGGCAACAAATTCCTTAATTGAAACTTGATTGCAGATTTCAATAATTTGATTTTAATAGATTCTTCCTTCCTTATAGCTGAACGCGGTAGTCTGAGGTATGAGACCAGCGTCTTCAAGGGCCGAAGTGAAAAGGCCGAAGTGAAAAGTTACTAACATCCTCCATACAAAATAAAGTTTACCAAAAGTTCATCTTCTTCCCTTATGATCTGAAAGGTCATATTAGATCTTACATTGCTCTGTATCTTAAAATAGCACCAAACTCCCAGCTTTGTGAAATTTCTATTTTTCATTCACATGTAATGTAACCATGTTTCATTCATATCTAATGTATGTTAAAGTTATTTCTTCTGTACGTACAAAATAACTGATCAACCATAGGTGCGAAATATTTATTTAAAAGTTTCTTTGATCTACCCTCGTTAACACCATCAGCAATAGGAATTGCCATATTTATTATTACTCTTGAAATCGGTTTTTTATCAGCGCTATCGATATGATTGTCACAGAAATCTGTTGTCTAAACGCTTGGTCTGCTTTTTGAAGTTATTGAATTTTTATTTTACTGATTTTATTATTTTTTTCTTGATTTTTTATTTGCTTTATTTTTATTTATTTACTTTTTTTGCGGTCTACCCCTCCGAATGTTTCCCATCTTTCGGAGTAACCCCCTCACCCCCACCACCTGGGCATTTGGGTCATTTGGCCTTCTGGATGTTGGCTTCCTTGAATCGTGTCCCCGGGGAGTACCATTATTTGTTGAATTTTTGCGAGTTTTTCGGTGGCTGAATGTGTGTATTCTGATTTCGAGATGTCCGATAGAGCGAAGAGAACGAAAACGAACAGTTTCGATTATCTCGACATTGCAAAGACAGGACTTAAAAACAGGACTCGAAAACGAGTGCCGATCGGAAACCGGTTCGAGTGATACGAAATCTAATCCCAACAACCCGTTCCGCCTTAAGTTTTTGGAAAAGATAAAGAAAAAAGAACTAAACCCAAATAAAATGAAGTCAGCAAAAGAAGAAAGAGGATTAAAAGACAAAATTGTTGAGGAAGTATACGCGGATTGGGAAAAAGCCCAAAAGGAGGAGGCAACAACATCAACAGCAACTCCAACTCCGGGGCTAAGAAGACACAGAAGGGGGGCCATGGATGAGGGTAGCCTATCTAGAGGGAAGGAACGAAGAACTTGAGAAAAATAATGAAGAACTCACAAGAGAGAATGGAAGATTAAGGGTGCAGGAGTTAAAACTAGTAATATGGCAAACAAGAGTGGAAGAAAGGGAAACAGAAATTGATATGCTAGATGAGGAAATCAAAGAACTCAAACAACAGGCAATAGACGGAAATGTTAGGATTAAGGAATTGGAGGTGATGAACCTTCAATACGAAGGAAGAAAGCAGGAAATAGAAGAAAAAATGGAGAAGATGGAAGAAGAAATAAAAGCATTATACACCGAAAACGGCAAACTGAAATTTAAGAGCTCAAAAACAAGTGAAATTACTACACCAACCTTTGCGGATATATTAAAAAATAGACAGCAAAATTCCCGAAAAATCTAAAATGATAGAAACTAACAAAGAAACAACAAGCCGTCAATCATCATAAAACCGAAGGAGGGAGAAAGCATCAAGGATGTCAGAATGAGACTGACAAGAACAGTGGACCAGAACGACAAAATCAATTTCGAGATGATTCAGACAAGATCAGCCCTAGTCCTGCAGATGGCATCATTGCGGGATGAAGAGAAATTAATGAAGCATCCAGGGATTCTAAAAAAATTTGACATGGTAAGCAAGAAAGGAAAACTGAACCCGCTTATGATTATTTACGGGATACCAACAGAAGTGGAGTTAAAAACAGAAGTAGAAGAGTTAATTGAGAGAATTTTACAGGAGACAACGGAAGAACAGAAGAAGCTAATCAAGCCAAAATTTATAACCGGACCCAGAAATTAGGGCAGATACCATTTAGTAATTGAGGTTCCGAGATCTGTAAGAGAGATTCTTTTTAGAAGATCCAGGATCTACATAGGATTCGAAGAAACGAACACAAGGATTACTTAGTTGTAACCACTTGCATGAAATGTTTTAATTATGGACATATATCAAGATATTGCAAGGAGGATGAACGATGTGGTAACTGTGGAGAAAAAGGCAAAAAAAACTGGACTGCAAAGAACAAGGAAAAAAGACGTGCATTCCATGTTACATACGTAAGAAAAAATGTGGAGCGAAAACACAACAAGAATGTCAAACTTACAAAATACAGTTGCAACGTACGATAGATAAGTACGACTACTATGGATAGCGACTCCACAAACTCAGAGAAAAGTAAAAAAAAAAAAATCCTCCAAGTCGACAGAAACGAAACATAGAAAGACTATTGGAATATAATAACAATAATAAAATTCAAATAATGAATAACTGGATCACAGAGAGCAACGCAATATATGTGAATGGATTTTTAAGTGTTAAACCTGGTTTTATAAAACTTGATGACAAGGATCAAGTAATATAACATTTCGTAAATCCAAAACTACAAACGTTTCCCAGGCGCTTTGCCGAATTGGTCGCGCTAACACATAATAATTTCGACTTAGATGAATTTGAAAGCCTTGAAATAGAAGTAAAAGAAAATAAATTTCTCCAAATTTATTATAGCGAAAACAGATACGGAAGTAGAATATTACACATTGAATCGTCTAGGGAAGATTTCATGGATGATCTGGATTTGCTCCTAGATCTATTGTTCACAATTAAAGGGAAGGCTAGAAGAAAAATAACAATACCAGCAATAGGAATAGGCCTGTGGAGAGTTTCTCCAAGGGAAGTTCTGAGAAAATTTAACGACTGGGAAAGAAGGATAGAAAGCATAGGATTTGAAATGAAGCGTACAGACAATAACATTCTCAGAATAATTGAAGAAGAATAAAGGAAAATAAAAAATGAAGAAAATAAAGACCAAATTGGACTAGAAAACAATGAGGAAGAAGTCGAGAACCCACAGAAAAAAGAAGAAGCACTTAAAATGGATCAGGAGGAAAAAGCAGAAGAAAACGAAGAGGAAATGGAGTCAATATTCGAAGAATTTGAGACAACAATAGGGGAAGAAATATCAAACGAAAAGAAAAGAGGCTGTAGATCATGGATCCCTAGACTCCATAAAAAGAAGCGAAAAGTCAAAGAAAAGATGTTAATAAATGAAGAAGAAACAATAGACAAAACAAGAATGGAGTTATATAGTACTCAGAAACGAGAGGACACGGACGTAGAGAGAGAACTGGCAGAAATAGAAACCCAACAGAAAAACAAATTTGATTCTAAAACTCTGTATTGCAACCTACAATTGGAATATAACCTATCAAGATTGGAGGAGCCGAATGACCTAACGGCTGCTTTCAGAATAATGATTAGAAACTTACACCAACAGGGGAAAACAATAACCTTCCCGGTTATAGATGAGGTTGATAAAATAAACCTCAGATCAAATGGAATTACAACAGACCCAAAAGACTTGTTGCAACTTATCGACAGAATCTTCGAAAGAAGAGAAGAAACCTTTCGGTTGGACAGCGTCATGGTAGAAGGAAAACAAGGTAAGTCCGCGCGCAGCTTTCTCTTTTCTCGTGACGTCACCTTCGACACACGAGTCATTGATGTCTGCTAGGAAAGATGATTTTGCTTGTCACTTGAGCTTGATAATTTCTTATTTTGGTGTTAAAAAGTTCTGGAAAACACAGATTATTAGGTATTATAATGTTGTCTGTTTGTATGCGTTTATATATGTGAGTAAACTATGTTTTATATACTGTCAATAGTGTAAATAGAACTCGTATTTATTGGGTTGTAAACTTCCACAAACATGCCGTCGTGCGCGGCGTATGGCTGCAAAATAAACTCAAGAAATGGGAAAAGTGATGAAGAAACTGTTAAGTTCCATTCATTTCCCAAACAAGATGATCTACAGAAACAATGGATAGCTGATTGCAATAGGAAAGATAAAGTTAATCCAAAGAATGGCGAGTTAAATATTTTCGTATCTTTTAATTGTATTCCATGTGCGTCGAAAAAGAAGCAACGCAAAGGAAAATAATTACTTTGATTTTCAAGAAAGTTGTCATTATTTTACATGGAATTCCTTATTTTAAAATAATAGTCTATGCAAAAAAAAATAGCATTGGTTCTTTTCAAAGACATGATAGAAGTTCTCGAATCCATCAGTCTTGTGTTCAGTCAGCATCCTTAATGACTTATCAAGGAACGAATTGATAGAATTATTACTCATATACAAAACGAGCTGGTGAGTTTCCAAAGACGAGACCTACAGTTTTCGGTGAAGTGGGTTCCAAACCACTCCGCCTAATGAACCTCGGTGGAAATTGAATCCGGACTGAAAATCTTATTTCACCCTAAAGCACACAAATACTTCACAAAGCTGATCTTATTGTGTATCCGTTTGAACTTTATGAGAAACCTATTGACAAATTATAATCTTTTCGTGTGCTCAATGTGTTCTCTTACATGTTTGTGTTCTATAATGCACATTCTGTACACATTTACTTCGTATTTACCGAAGTTCGCATTACCTAGAGTTCGTTTTAGATCATTTTCTGCGCATTTTCCACAACTACTTCACTTTTAATTCTCATTAAATAAGCTTAAGTACATCATAAGTAGACATGTTATGCACTAAAATTACGGACTATTTCATATTAATTCAACGACAATTTCATTCTCAAATGCCCATTCACACTTTTTTAATATTTGCAGTTTTTGAGAACTTTCTACCCTGAAAATGCCACTAATAAAATTTAAATTAAAAAAGTTCTTAGTTAATGCATTCATGATATTAAGGACAGTAAGTATTGATTACTGGGTAATTATAGACTTTTAGGTTACAAAGCATTGTTAATACGTTTGTTCAAATTGATATAAAAAAATATTAACTCTCTCCATTAGTAGCTTGAGTAAGAATGACATAAAGCTTTATTTTCCATGAAAGCGCACCTCTTGGTATGTATGGTCTTTATAATGTTGTTTGTATTTTTAGAATAGAGGATCCCTATTGCTTGATTTGTACCTTCTTGTTTTGCCTAGTATATAACAAGTTCATATTATTATTATTTACCTAGATGCCGTGGTCCAGGCGGTAGCTTCGTGGACATGGCAGGCGTGGAGCGGCAGTGGGGAGGTACGCGGGTTTGAACTGAGTTTTTTCCAGGGGTTCTCCTGTCATACCAGGCAAATACCGTGATTGTACTTTTATATTAGGCCCTGGCCAACACCTTTTCAGTCCCTGCCCCACCCGTCCTGAGCCACAGATGCCTAAAGGGCATAAATAAATTATATTATTATTATTACGAAGAGCAGAAATTTTATTCACTCCTAACGACCATGTGTAGCCTACTCAATTTAGATTTCATAAACAAGTTTGTTAAAGCATGTAACATGTTAAGTGATGTACATTTAAATTTAATATCGGTTTATTTGTCTGTCTATTCCTATTCAACACTATTGTATCCTTGATTTTCTTAATTTATATTAGAAAGATTTTCAAAATTATTAAAAATATTTTGATAAAGTCCGCAGCTTTCGTTTACATTTTTGCTGTCATTTGTTCTTTGCATTTCGACGAAGAGGCCAAATACAAAAGCATGCAAGAAAAGATTATGAATTATTCTCCAAAGAAAAGAAGGAAATTCAAGAAGGATGCTGTTCCAACTTTACTTCTTCCATATGATACGGACAATCATAGAAAAGAAAGGAATTTGCGGGTACAGAAGAGAGAGAGAGAATCGTAGACTTGAAAATAAAGGTGAAATAAGATGATTTACAAACTTACGCACAGGATTAGGCCGAATGGGGAAACAACTTTAAAAAGAACGCACAACAGACAATACCTCTACGGTGGTGAGGAAATTTGTCTAATCAACAGTGACTTTTTTTAGGGAAAGTAAAAAAAAAAGAATACATAAAAAAAAAATTAGTAATAAGATATTCGCAGTTGAGGAAAACATTTCTAAACAACAACATTATTTATGCTGTGAGGGTCATCTCAACTATTTTAAACGTTGAATTCCAAGCAGCAACAAGCGGATGGGTCTTCTGCGTGAGAGCCTGTGTGTAGAAGCTGACATCATGCGCAGTCCTGGTCGCTAGCGCGTCCGCTAATGGACTTACCTTGTCTTCCTTCTACCATGGAACAGCGTATACAGGCAATTTGTAATGGCCTACAGCAGGATAGCGTTTAATCCTGCAGAGAAGTTTCCGGCGTGCTACGTCCACACCAGACAACTCTAAAATGCTTAAATTGGCCCAATTAAATGCAGACAGATCTTAATTAGCATGTAGTGAAATAAGACAATGGTGTGAACAAGAAGATGTGGACGTAGCATGCCCGCAGGAGCCTTACACAAGAAAAGGTAGATTGCAAGGGATGCCGTCTAGGGTCATGCAGTTGTTACCTGTAGAGGAAAACCCTATGGTGGCAATAGTAATATTTAATAGGGATATTGAAGTTCTGGCACACACTGAATTTAATGATAAATGGACACAATGTGTGGAACTAAATTTTAAGAAAAACAAATTAGTTATAGTTAATATTTACTACCAGTTCTCTCTCCCTAGTAATAATTTTATACTTAAATTAGATGCTATATTAAATAAGTTCAATAATAGAGGCATGTTAATCTTGGGGGAATTAAATGCGAAACCTCCGCTCTGGCACTGCCCCAGAATGGACGAAAATGGAGAGTAGTTCGAGGATCTAAGACAACAACACAACTCAAATGTGATAAATAGGGACGGCCAACCACCAACTTTTAGGGGCAGGGCCGGAGTGGAATCAAATATTGACGTAACAATGTCTAAGGGAAGTATTTACAATAATATATTAAATTGGAAAGTAAATGAAGATGTTACTACGAGTGCACACAACGTCATCAGTCTGGATATAAACTACAATCAACAAACCACTGAAGAAAAAGACGAAGAAGATGAAACAATGAAATATCAGATTAAGAAAATAAACTGGAAAAAATTCTTAAGAACTCTGAAATTACCTCAAGTAAATAACAACTGTAATCTAAACGAATTGACAGAGAATCTGGAGAAGGCCACAATTAGAGCAATCAAGGAATCAATACCTATACATAAAAAGAAGAAAAAGAGGAAAGATGTTAATGAACCGAAGGCATGGAAAGACTAAAACGTAAGATGAGAGCAGCAAGAAAAAGTTATAGAGCAGCTGGAAATCACGAGCTCAGGCAGGAAACACTCAGAAAATATAGAGAAGCCAAGGAAACATTTGAAAAAGAATTGTTTGAATATAGAAAAAGAACATGGGAAAAATTCGTCGAAGAAAATCTTAGTTCGGATCCATGGGGTAAACCATATCAATTAATAATGAAGAAAATAAAAACCAAAAATGCTTACAATACGTTAAAGAATGCCAATAATGAGTACACCAAAGGATGGAAAGATACCATTGAATTATTATACAAAAAGCTATTTCCAGATGATATTGAAGATGAAGATAATGAACAAAACGCAATAATCAGGAGAATGCAAAACCATACAACGTAAACTTTGAAATAAAAAATGAAGACTTAACAGTAACAAACGAAGAAGTGGAAATAGCAATCAAAAGTCTGAGAAACGGTAAAGCCCCTGGTCCAGACGGGATTAAAAATGAAATTTATAAACAAAACAAGGAACTGTGGATACCATATTTATCAAGGTTATTCGGCAAATGTTTTAAACAAGGAGACTTTGCAAGCTCGTGGAAGAAAGCAAAATTAGTCATTATACTGAAAGGAGAAGATAAAGATAAGACACACCCGAAGTCCTACCGTCCGATTTGCCTTTTAAATGTTGTTAGCAAAATTTTCGAAAAAATAATAGTAAAGAGAATTAACGAGAAAAGAGAAAATCTAGATTGCAAATTACAATTTGGGTTTCGAAAGGGCAAATCGACGGAGGATGCAATCAACCAGCTATGTGAGAAGATAAAGCAAATACGGACTGAAGACTGCAAGTATATAATGAGTATTTTCTTCGATATATCAGGAGTATTTGATAACCTCTGGTGGCCTGCTCTATTTGAAGAACTAAAAAATCTATGGATACATCCAGACATATGGAAACTTGTTAATAACTATTTCATAAATGGAAAAATTGGAGTCAAAAAGGCTGATGGCGTTGTGTGGAAGGCGTCCACAAAGGGGTGTCCCCAGGGGGTCAGTCCTGGGACCCATATTCTGGGACATGACATACCAGCCATGTCTGGAGGTGCTAAGTAGACTGCAAGAGGTGGAAACTGTGGTAGGGTATGTGGACGATCTGGTGGTCGTACTAAAAGATAGTAGTAGAACTAATCTGGAACAAAAGCGAATACAATGGTCAACGAAATGGTAACGTGGTGCAGCAATAACAAATTGACTATCTCAGCAGAAAAAAAACAAAGTATGTATTATTAAAGGAAAGCTAAATTTTAACAGGGGCCCCATAATTAAAATTAATAACAAATCAATAAAAAGAGAAAAACATTATAAATATCTAGGCCTTATAGTAGATGAAAAACTAAATTTTAGGGAACATACAACAAATGTAACGAACAAAGCAATTAAAATTACCCATAAACTTATAACTATTGCCACAAATGAATTAAAAATACCAACAAAAATTATAAGGTTGTACCACGACCAAGTGATTAGAGCAGTAATGTGTTACGCCGCTAGTGCCTGGAGCTACCGGATGAACGATATAAAACAATCTCAAATAGTGAACAGAGCCCAAAGGCAACTGCTAATAAGGTTAACTGGAGCCTATCGAACCACTCCGGTGGAAGCACTCCAGGTAGCGACCGCAACTCTGCCGATGCATCTTCAAATTAAACAACACGGAGCCATGTACTGGCTCAAAGAAAAAGCAACAACGACAAAATAAGAGAAATCATACGTACGGAAATCAACAATAAAAAACTAACAAGGGGAATAGTCCGTGCATGGCAACGTTTTTGGGAAAACAGCCCGAAAGCAAGAAGACTCTATGGCATCTTTCCGGAAGTGGCTGGAAGATTGGAAGTGCAACTGAAAGCCAATGGAGGAATGATACATTACCTCACGGAACACGGCATATACCACCAGAAACTAAGAGAACTTAAACCTGTTGAAGATAATCTATGTCATACCTGCAATACAATAGCTACACCAGAACATATACTACTATGATGTATCGAAACTGAAAATTTGATATTGGATCTAAGAAATAGAATAAGGGATGTAAACACGGCAGAGGTCCTGCGAACACCGGAACTCGCCTTGATACTTCAGAAGCTGACATAAAAAATCTCAAGGTACTACAAAGAGAAATTTATGAGGGAAGGATGACATAGATATAAGGATAAATAAACTTAATATAGAAGATTAAAGATTACGGGTTTCGTGAGCGTGTCGTGTGCGTGCGGCGTCGCGCGGGTGCCGAGTAAGTATCTCGAACGAACATTATGTATCTAAAAGTGGACAAATAACCATCCAGATATGTTTAAAACAACCGAAAAGTGGCCTAAATAAAACTATAGAGAACAACTAATTAGAACATGAGTATCAGCAAATAAAGTGAATTATTGGTCGCTGGAAGCCAGTGGAAAATTAGAGTGCCTTGTGCAGGAACTCCGGCACAAGAGACGCTCATCGTGTGCGTGTTGAATAAATGTGGTGGCGGGAAAGTGTAGTGAAATAGTATAACATATAATAATTAAAATATTTAACAACCAAACAAGACTTACATTCCGGAACCCGGAATGGAAGAGTACAGCAAAATAGCCTAGTGTATGTGTGACCAAATGAGTGAATGATGGAGAGGGAAATCAGAAGAGGAATCTAAGGTGGAAATGGAGGGAAACCTAGTAAGGAGAACAAAGGTAGATTCATATAAACTTTGTAGGAGAACATCATTTCTACAGCTATGGTCTGCCAATCCCCCCTATCCCCCAAGGAATACAAGTGTAAATGAAGTGAGAGTGAAAGTGTGGCAAGTGAAAACAACCTAAACCCTATGGTGAGTGAGGAAGAGGAAGATAACAGTAAAGAAGACGACTAGGAAGGAGAAGCGGAAAAAACTTTGTGGGCGAAACAACATTCCCACGGGCAATCCGATCCTAACAGTCCTCTCTTATCTCGTTGCAGGGGAAGCAAACGTAGAAGATGCCGAATCAAGTCCATGTTTGTGTTGTCATTGTGAAGTCCGTGTGTTGTCCATGTGTTTGTCCTAAATGTTATGTATCAACGTTTCTTTTTATAATAAAATTGCAAATATGTTAGGTAGGGAACCCCTCCCAAGCAAATGTTCTAAACATGAACTAAAGACCAGGAGAACCTTGGATGCCTGGTCAAAAGTCCGTCCCGCAACACTTGAAGAGTAAACTGAAGGAACATAAGAGCTTCTTGGAGTGCCGGAATTCCGGCAATCCAAGAATCTCTAGGAACAGCCTGTCCCAAAATGGGGAGAGCGAACAATTGCTCATGCTGTACGTCCCCGAAAGTACACAACCTATTTTGTGCAAAGAATGCAGAGTGACAGGGGTGGAAGGCGGGCCCCAAATAAAAAAAATGTCCTGAACCATTTGTTACTATTTCTTGACATGTTTTAGCGGTGTAGAGTTGTCAGCTCTACGACGTCGCAGTAAAGACAGACATTCAAGATGTCGTCCTCTGTCCATCTCTGAGCCTTGCCGATGTAATTCATCTTCAGCCTCAGGGTGGTAATGGTGATGCTTCTTCCCCTCACCATGATATTTTCGGGGTTATCTTCCCCTAGCCTTTGTAGATCCCTCTACTAACTGCAAGGCAGCAGTCCTGGTTTTGGTCCGCCCCGGAATATTTCCGGTACCCACCATATCTGGTCGGCATTCCCCTATCCGCCACCTGGGGAGGCGCCTGGTGGGAGACCAGCAACTCCAATCCGGGGGAGGCGGTGGGAAGGCAGGATGGAAGGAGACCATTGGGAAGACCGAGAAGTCGTTGGGAAGACAATATTAGAAGAGATCTTCGAGAAGTAGGTGTTCGTGATGAAAACTGGCATGATGTTGCCCAGGCTTGAATCCAATGGCGAACGTTTGTTACTGCGGCGATGAACTTGCGAGTTCCATAAGCCATAGAGTTAGTTAGTTAGATTGTCCTGAAGGTTATTTACCACATTCACCTAATTGTGAAATTACAATATAGAATGTACAATACGATCCTTTAGTTATTTAAAATAAACAAACAATTATATCGGGATGGATGTAAGTAATAAGTGCTTACTATTCATTTTACAATTAATTTGATTTTTAAACTAACAATTATATGCTTCCAAACATAACTTAATTCTATTTTTAGCGGAAATACTCTCTTCTCAAGCTCATATAGGTTGAGTCAAGATGTGTGTATATATCCCTCTTACCTATGTCACTGCGCCTCTATCACCATATGTATTTCCATTGTGTCAGTTGACCATGACATGCAGAACAGAAATTTTACATGAATCTTCGAAAGACAATCTTGCATTTTATCTGTTAATGCTTTTTATAATATTTTCTTTCTATAGTCTTCGACATCCAACACATCGTTTGTAGGAATTACTATCCGACTCGTATCACTAACCCTTTTAGTTTTACCTGACTTATTGAAATTCTTCGAAATCCGGCAATTTGATACCATTTTGTGTTTATGAATTCAAATTATCTAATAGTCAGTGTTCGATTTGTTGGGGTGGGGGTTGGGGATGAGATTTCCTCGTCTCTGCAAAAATCATCCCTGGCTCTGTTTACCGATGCATACCCCTTGCCTGGAATATGGATGGTCCTAAAATACGGTATTCTACGTATGTCAGTAATTCTTTGCCCTCTCTGGAAATTAAGCAAATCGAACACTGCTAATATCCATGAATCACACTGAACAATGAGGACAGTAAGACATGTGACGGTCCTGACTTATGAATGATGTTAGGCATGTTACTGTCAAGGGTTACTAATAAGTCACGGTTAGCAAATTCTTTCTTATCTTCTAAGTAAAGATTCCATTTCGCTAATTTGAAAATTATGATTGTTTCAATTATATTTTAATTTATTATATTTTACTTTTGGAATGATTTTAAAATATTCATTAAGCTATTCGCAAGTCCCCTGCCCTAGATAACACAAAGGCAATGATTTTTCTTTCGGGCAAGTATTCAAAGGTGCCTAGGAATTCCCATTTCCCCTTCAATTTCCACCTTGCTTATACCAATACAAAGATAAATTATTTTTAGACAAATTATTAAATTGAAGCAGCATATTTATTAGATAAAACGCGGAAAAAGTTTGAAATCCATTTAATTCAATGTATTTGGCAAAATTTTCTCACAGTCTTACCTTTACATGGACCTAGGGAATGAACGACAATGTCCTTTTGATATCTGCAAGCGAAAAGCTTGAGTTGACATTCAGATCCATAGGTCTGACCATCATTTCCACATACCGCCTACGAAATAAAGGACACAATTATTACATTTAAATTATACTAAGACTAAAAATAATACTTCATAGTTACTAACGTGTGGATGGTAATGTTAATGTCACTTTTTCTAATATATAACAACCATATATTCACTACTGACACAGATTTTGAATGTCTGAATTGCTATTGTTAGTATTATTTCATTGTTTTCAAAAGTACCACACTAAAATTTAAAGCATGCTCAAAGCATGCAGTAAACATAAATACAATAGAATAATTAACCATTTGTAGTCTGATGCAACAAATCAATTGTTCTCTGAATTCTCAGAATAGCGCTTAAAGCTACAATCGCCTATTTTAAGAATGCGATACTTGCTGAAAAGTTAAAATATAATATTGATCACTTCAGAAGAAGAAGAAAAATAAACCAGATAATATTTCTGCAACTTTTTTAAGAAAATAAATATTGATGGATGTCGTTTAATTTTATTGTCTTTTCTTGAAATAATAGATCATATTTTGTTAATCTGAAAGTTACCATAGAAAATTAGAATTTGAATGACATTTATAGTAGCTTCAAAACAATAGAATACAATTGAATAGAATCGAAATGTATTCGTCTGTGTAGTACATACTGGTTGTGTGACCTGTGATACATAAGACTATGTATGAGACAGAAAATAATTTATTTTAAAATTGCGTACAATTGACATCAGTCATCACTCAAATAATCATTGACAGCATAATAACCATTATTTATCAACAAACTTAATAGTTCAGATTTAAATCACTTTATATTTCCAATACTCTTCAGGTAATCAGGTAATTTACTGTACAATCTGGTACGAAAAGAGTGAACACCAGAATGAGCAATTGTGAAATTTTGTCTTTCTACAATTATGTTTTTATGATAGGTGTGTACATCTGACATAAGTAAATAAGTGACTGTTTTCTTAAAATATTTATAAATATTTGGATAT
The DNA here is from genome assembly GCA_022664845.1 of Lepisma saccharinum. Lineage (NCBI taxonomy): Eukaryota > Metazoa > Arthropoda > Insecta > Zygentoma > Lepismatidae > Lepisma > Lepisma saccharinum. The sequence goes on from JAGDQP010012111.1 coordinate 32,106, forward strand.
TTATTAATTAAAGTTTCAGATACAACTGGAGTTGGCATTTTACATAGAAACTAAATAACATTACTACAAACTAAATAACATGAAATTAAATTTTAAAACGACACAACACAGCAAGTAATATCAATAACATGACGATTATGATACACAAGAGAAATAACTCAGATATTGGTATTTAACATTCGACGGAAAGTGTTTTCAGATCCCAAAATATCAATATTTGAATCAAGATTATTGTACATAATTACCAGTCTATATAATAAGGAGCGCTGCAGTATACTTACTTATCCTAGCCGTGGTACAGTGAAGCAGGTTATTGTTTGTAGTAATTCGCAAGGGAACACGGAAATAAAATTGAGATATTAACTCTCCAGTTCTAAAATTTCCGTTAAGTATCTTATATAAGTACACCAAATCTGCCAAGTTGCTACAAGAAGAGGAAACGTGGAGGCCAAGATCGGGTTTGCTTAAGCTACGACTATAGCAAGAGAAAAGTTCAGAACATAATCAATATGAATAGTTTAGAAATACTAGCCATGTTCCAAATTGGGTAGCAATATTCAATCTTAAGGGAGATGAAGGTTTTGTAGAACATATTCAATGAACAAAGGTCCTTAATTTCCGTAAATCTATAGAGAAGACTGAGTAAGTGAATAGAACTCTTAGTTATAGTGGTCATGTGATCAGCAAACAAATGTTTTTCGTGAAATACCACTCCAAGGTCCTTTTGAGAAGAAAATTTAGCGATAGGATTGTTTTCAATAAAATAGACAGATTTGATTCTTCTTTGAAGAAATAGTAAGAACAGAAGATTTTGAGGGATTTATTTTCAAGTTCCATGCATTACACCAGTTGAAGAGGTCAGAGATGGAATTTTGGAGATCAGCAGCATCCTGTAATGATCTGATTTCTCGAAATAATTTATAGTCGTTAGCAAAAAAGAGAGTTTTGGTCTTAGATGACGAGAGATAAGATGGGTCGATAAGAGATCGTCCATATATACAAGGAAAAGGAGAGGGCCCAAAACACTACCTTGAGGTACATCAGAAAGAACGAGAACAAAATTACAAGAGGATCCAGAAAGAATCACACCTTTTTCCGCGGCCAGTAAGATAGTCTCACAATATTGAAAGGAAGTTACAATGGATATTAAATCAGTGAGTTAATTTATGAAGAAGATTACAATCAATTCTATCAATATCCTTACGTAGATTGACATAGATGATATCAAGCTGTGTGTATTGGACAAGGATTGGGTAGCATCAGAGAGTAACAAGGACAGATTGGTAAGAGTGGAACTACCAGGAAGAAAGCTATGTTGAGCAGAGTTAGGGTGAGACAAAATTATAAAGTCTCTCTTTCATTATTTTTCACGCACCACCGAAAAAATATATAATAGAGAAATGGGTCTTATCTCCAGATTTCAGAATGGGTACAATATTTGCCTCCTTCCCAGAATAAGGAAATACACCTTCAGCAAAACACCTATTTAAAAGACGAGGAAAAGGTTAATTCAGCAGCATTACTTAAAAAATAGCACTAATATTATCAGAAGCGGGAGAACGATTCAGAGGTAAGGATGAAAGCAAATATTTCACCTCAACAGATGATGTACTTAATGAAGACAGTGAATGAGAGCAGATCTGCTGAAGCTGAGGAAGCGGCAAAGAAGTAGATTGAATACAGAAATTGTTAGAGAAGTATTCATTCAATAGATGTGCCTTTTTTTTTTACTAGCAGCTGTAGCTAAATCTTAAACTAACTCTGTCGGAATATGTGACTGACATCTTCTAGAGTTTATGAGAGACCAAAATCTCTTAGGATGGCTTGATATTTCAGATGATATGTTGTTAATATACTTTTGATACTTTCCCTAAGCGATAGCATGGAGTAGCGTCTGATTTGGGAGAAAGAACTATGAGTGTGTACATTAGGATGTTGTTTCCATAGTGCCCATAGAAGTTTTTCATTTTTCAAAAGAGACCGAGCTTCTGCATCAAACCAGGGAGGATATTTAGAGGATCTGCATTTATTTGTAGGAACAAAGTCCTTACAGGTAACATGTATTACATCAGTGAACAAATCAATGGCTTTATTTACAGTTAACTTTTCAAGTACCATGGAAAAAGAGAAAAAGCACGATTAATATCACTCCAAAAAGTTTTTCTCCGAAGAGGAATATGCTGCCTTGGTGTGAAAGGAGCCTTCAACTTTGTTTTAAAATGACTGATACAAAGTTCCACCTCCAAACTCTCGTGATCAGATGAAAGTAAGTTTCGAGATGGAGTTATAGTACATTTATCACATGTGGATAACACATAATCCAAGATTCTATTGCCCCTTGTATTATACATATTGTGTTGGAAAAGTTCAACACCATGAATAAAATTTTCCATGAACGAAGACTTATTATTATCTCTGGGAACGCCAGTTTTTATATTCGACCACACCTTGTGCATATTAAAATCCCCGAACAATAACACATTCCCCTCTGAAAGTGCAGCTTGTGTTGAATCTCTTTAGGCTATTAACAGTTCCCTGGGACTATTTTTATGTGGACAGTAGTGACAACAAATTAGTAATTTTCTGCTTGAATTAAGACTCACTTCAGCCCAAACAATTTCACAGTCATGTTTTCAGATCTTCTCTTATTTTAGTAGGCCACTTAGAGTTAATACACACTACTACACCACCTGCTCTACTTCCACAATCACTTCTATATACATTAAAATGCTGAGAAAAAGTTTTTTCTGCACTCGATATATTTCAATTTAACCAAGTCTCGCTAAAAATAACAGAGTCGTAGAGTGGAAACTCTGGTAAATGAATTGCACAATCTAATAATTTGTTTTTTACAGATTTAGTATTTTCGTAATAACATTTAAGAATTAATTCATTAATACGCTGTGAACTGTACCGAAATTTAAATGTACGTCTCCACACAGTAAAACCATAAATAATAGTTTGTGTAAGTTTAAGTTCTTCTTCACATTTTTACACAGTACTTCGTCTTTCGAGAAATGCGCGTTAATCGCTAGATTGGAAGCACAAATATCTGGTATGGTTGTAATTGGACGGAAAATAAAATTCCTATCGCTGTATATTCCTAATTCCTAAGCTCCCGGCAGTGTTACTACTGACATGCAAGTGGTTTTATATTTTCATATGAGACAATTAATAGACAGAAAAAAGGTGTATTACCATCCGATATTGAACTAAGGTCTGAAATGTGGTAGATAGGTGGCCTATAGTTTTCCTGTCACAGTCGGAGAAGTCTCGTTGTTAGACTATTAGGTATTACACGCTTCACAGTGTTGCCAACCAATAAAATTTTCCCTTTAATTACCTGACACACAAACATCCAGATGTCAAAAATTCAGATCGTAACCAAACTTTGTATATCGATAGAGTATAAAAAAAGCGTACAATATTTTTTCTAGAACCTACCGTTCAGTAGGAAAGGAGTAAATGATAATTACTAGCGAGATATGACGTGCGGCAAGTAGTAGAGGCATTACTATAAACGTTCATTCCAGTAGCTCTGGTGGAACAAGAGGTTGAGCGTTAGCTTACGGTAGGAAATATCCGAGGTTTAAGCTCTGGTCGCGACGTATTTTTACTTTTAATTTTTCTCTAGCAATTTTATATTTTACAACATTCTTTTGACATGTAAAGTGAATGTTATTGTTTTATAGCTTTTTCTAATTTGTATTTTTAATTTGGCATCATTTGTTTAAAATTGGTAATTTACTTAGAATAGTTGTGTGTTCATATAATCAACAGAAATAGCATGAAAATAAAAAAAATATTACATTACACATGTGGAATTATTATTATTGAATCCGTAATTGAAATGTAACTGTTTATTTTTTCTTATTTTCATACTGTTTCTGTTCTTTATGTGAACTCACAATTGTTCTAGTTAAATTAGTAGATTTTAAATAACAAGAAAAATACAAATGAAAAAACAAAAAGCTATAAAACAATAACATTCTCTTTACATATCAAAAGCATACTGTAAAATATAACATTTACACAGGTGCTACGGAAAGAGTAAAAAATGTCGCCACCAGGACTCGAACCCTTAACCTTCTAAACCATAAGCTAATGCTCTACCTCTTGCTCTTTCAGCACTACTGAAACGAATGTTTGTAGTAATGCTTCTACTACTCTCCGTACGCCAGATTTCGCTTATTATTATTTCCTCCTTTCCTACTGAATGGCAGATTCTAAAAAACATTGCAGGGTTTTTGTTAGATACTCTATCGGTATACAAAATTTGACTACGAACTGAAATTTTGTTATCTGGATGTTTGCATGTGAGCATCCTATTAACTTTTTGCAAAGAGTAACCTTGTTTTAGAATTTGCCAAGGAATAACATGGTATTTTCAGTGGGCGCGAATTTCCACTCAACTTGTATTGAGATTGAGGGTACGTTATGCCTTAGATAATTTCATAATACGAGTTCAATAGAAGTCTAATTTTCATACATTTTCCGAAGGGAATTCAGTTTGATTTTGAGGAAAAAATCCAAAATCTCTATTTTCATTTTCATCTCTATTTTCCGAAGAGAATTCAGTTTGATTTTGGGGAAAAAATCCAAACTTCAATATCAGGAAAACTAAAAGGGACGTATGTTGAAATAACATCCCATTTTCCATCAAGTTAAGATCTGTATACTCTAAAACGTTATGAATACGATTCTGAATTCGAAAACATTTGACATCCGAAATATAAGATGATGGCTTGCATTTTGAAATTCTAGATAGTTGCAGCACCAGAACGCCTACTTGTTTGTAGAATTTCATATTCCAGGGTTCCAAGTGGCGCTGATTTTGATTCAGGAATAGAAAATTAAGTTGATTTTAAAATCTAGAATAGTGCCATATCATTAGCCAAGACGGTGGCAGACCTAAACATATTCACAAGCATTACCGACTACGGTTAAGTCACGTTTGTTAGGCGCTGATATATTTCTAAAATTCAGATTGATTGAATACAAATTATTGAAAACACAACAAACAGTAGCCATCATTATCTCAACATCATTGTATCCTCCTACTATTGATTTATTCCTAAGTTCTAAAAGCTCGTATTTTACTCCAGCACATTACTCATCAGCAAAATTGCATAATGTAACAGAAATATTTATTTAAAATTAATTTCTTTACAAACTAAAATGCATATCACGAATCTGAAATAGTTCCTGTTCAAAGAAATATTGCACTTCCTGAAAGTGAATATGAAAATTTCTATACATTGAAGTGCCAAATGAATTGGCACGTCTACCCAGTAAGATTGAGGTCTTCCTTTTGCTTTGAAGACTGTGCAGTTCATCTCTGCATGGATTTTGTCAGGTGTCAAAAGAGCTACTGAAATAATGCAGCTATGCTTACTGAATAGCAAATAACAACATTCTTTGGCTGAAGAGTACTGCATCCTAAGCACGAATAGACTATTGGAATCCACATATTCTCAGAGAAGTGTCCGGACACTTTAGAAGTGATCAAGTGTTCTCAAATGCTCTTAAATTACGCTTTCGAGTTGTAAGAGAGTGCATCTACACCCAGAGCTTGCTGTTTCTCTAGAACAGGGAGAAAAAGACTTTTTCCGTGGTTGCGAGATTTTTTCTTTATTTCTCGCAGTAACCGATATGAACAACATGGAAATTCCACTACCAAGAATCTCATTACGTTAGTGCTGCAATTATACTTGTAATTAATGTAATTAGATTTAAAACAATAGCAACTCAAATTAGTGCTCACTGTTTAGACATTTGGAAAAGTTCTATGATATATCCCTCAATGTTTAAGAGAAATGTCAGTATTTGCAGTGATCCTCGAAAAACACTAGTTTCTTTTACCTTATTGAAAGGTATCAGTTTTCAGTTTCGGTGTAATTTGCGCACGCGCAGAAAGGTGTTACGATACGTCTTTCTTATCGTAAAAACAAGTCTAATGCTGGGCAAGTATTTGCTCCCGTTATGTTGATCATTTGCATCACAGAAATATAATAACCTCCTTCTAACGTTTTGCACTTAATTTTTCCTTCATTTTTATTCCTTTTTTACTACAACGTATGAAGTAGTCATTTTGGTTCAAAAAGAGCGATAAAACTTGCGATCTCTCACTCGTGAAAAAAAAAAAACAACCTCTCTTTCACTTCAGCCATCCAGTCTTGTGATAACGAAAAACATTTGCTACGTCGATATAAGAATTACATTACTTACACTATATCTATAACGTAAAGATATCCTTATCCTCTTGTAAAATATAGTTTCTTTTTAAATTAGACGTTTCGCATTTTGCCAACTGGAAATTGTCAGCAGTTTGGGGATTCAGAAGATTTTAATTTCATCTTCTATATCACTTTCTGTGACAACTCATGACTATTAAAATAATAATAGTAATAGAATATTCTAGAAACCTGTAGGCATTTTACATTGTAACATTTCGTAAACTAAATCAAGGGTTAGATAAAGATACTATAAATGACATGAAAGTAACATTTATACATATAACCTCCTGCTACTTATTGGGAATTCGAAACGTAATGCGCATGACTAATTTTAAATATGGATTGGGTTTAGAGATTAGAAGTGTAACTGCTTTGGAGCACATGCATTTATAGGACCTACTGCCAAACCTAACACGAGAATAAAATTTTGAGCCCATATTTACTGTCTCGTCGATTTTAGTACACAACACTTACACTTTCCCGAGTCACTACTCGTAATGTTAGAAAGACTATTCTATCAGCAATGAGAGAATACAAAAAACGAAAAATTACGAACTACAAAAGCTAATCACCCAGTTTTGTATTAGAAATTATTTAAAAAAATGTTATTAGAAACGGGTTGAGATTTGAACACAAGACCCTTCATTTCGCAGTACCAAAGCCTAACCACTACACCACCAGCGCGTTGTGACTTAACACTTTGATAAGCATATATTGCTGCACCTTCGATTGAAAGTCTTCACTTCGAAAGTTAAAAGAGATTTTATGCCTGTTTTTGCTCCTTTTCGAGGAAGATAGTAGTTTCTGTCACATGATTATACAACACATGAATTATGGATGTAAACTTTGTTTGCGTAATGTTTTATTTGAGTGAACATTTCTCTATTTCCAGTTTCAGATAGTATTCAAGATATGTACTGTTACGGCGAGCGAAAACAATTTCCCTTCGTTACCTCTAAATTTTCCTGTGAACTTTCCTATGTTACCAAATTTCTGACTTTTTGACTTAGAATCTTTTCGACAATTTCTCTTTCTAGTTTCGTTATTAATTAATATTTTTGTGACAAAATTTCAGGTAATATTCGTTTTTACATACGTTACAAGTAAAACAATTAAGCGAACGCCAGAATCCAAGGAGAGAAATATGATTTGTCAAAAACTGTTAAATAAAAACATACAAGAACTTTCTTGAGCATGAGTGTACCTTGTAATCTATATATGAAGAAGCAGAAACCATTCAGTTTATTTTATTATACTTTATTTATTTATTTTAAATTAAAAGATGTGATCCTCCCATTTTAGCATTTCGTTTATAGTTACACCTAACAATTGACTTTCAAAAGCGTATTCCAAACTTTAAAAAAAAACTTACGATTATGGATGGGAGGGGGGGGGGGAGACGTAAACAGTCTGTGAGAAAGGTGAAAATATAGGAGTTTTGATTTATCTACATTTATATACAGATTGTTCTATTAATCTCGAAATCATTGATTTTAAGTTACTTTCTTCTTCCGGACAACTGTTTCCTGTTATTAAGTTATTTATATAATCGACGTACAAAATTACATTTTTTGAATTTATGAATTGAGACAAATCGTGTATACACGAAAGAAAAAAAATAGAGTCCTGAGGAACACTCTTGTTAATTTCAACCACTGAAAAATGGAATGCTATGCTTCCTCTCATTATGAGTTCTAGAGATTTGTACTACCTCTTTCTATTATTCAACTACGATAAAACCAATCATATGATACACCTCTGATACCATGCTGTTATAGTTTCGTTAATGAAGTCAAATGATGCACGTTGTTAAATGCCTTAAAATAATCTATAAATAACTATGGCACGTTGGCTCTTGTTTAAGTTATTTTAAACTTTTTTTATGAAGTCAAACAGTGTAGAATCGATCATTTTTCTAAAAACCATCTTGGCTGAGGGAAATCAGCTTGTGTGCAGATAGAATGTTATTTAAACATGCCAACATTGCGTATTCAAATGTTTTGAAAATATTGATAAAGTAGAAATGGGACGATAATTCTCTATTTCCAATCTAGTTTGAATGAAGGCCTCCCTCCTTTTTTCTACAAATCACAGTAAAATGCTGTTCTCATCCATCCATCCATGTAGTTCCTGAAAACTACTTTATTTCATCTATATATTTTTCGTTTCTGTAGTATTACTTTTGTAGTGTAGAACGCATGTCGCCCATCTTCCATTTGTTTGTCTAGCTATGTGATCGACCCTACATTCCTTCTCTTCAGTATATAACATTTTCTACCTTTGTTTAAGATGAAATCGATTCATTTATGTTGCTGTCCTTCGTTGTCATTTCTAGCATGTAGCTATCTCTCCATTGTTCTTTACCTACTAACTCTCAATTTCTGAGTCGATTGCACTTTTCATGTCCACGTTTCACATCCACACAACAGTATAGATAAGATACATTGATTGTACATTTTACGCATGAGATAACGTGATGATAAGAATTTTCGTAAAGATGTCGGATTCTAAAAAAAAAATAGATATTGTTAAATCCCTTTCAACAAAGAACTATAAAATCTGGATGTGTTGTACACATAAATCCAATGATCTTTTTTTTTAAAAAAACTTTATTTTTATATGGGCCAGTTTAGCAACTTTGGACTTCGGCCCGTCACGATTTGCCTATAGCTGTTAAATGTTAAAACCCACACCCATGCCCCTTCTGGGACTCGAACCCGGGACCGTTGAATCGATAGTCTACCGCCGTAGACCGCTCGACCACCCGGCCGGCTCCAATGATCTTATTTCCGAAATCACCTCAATTACATATCGGAGAAGGAAGAATAACTTGAAGAGAAAAATATTTTCTCTACCACATTGCCCATTCACATTTGAAACGTGGCTGCCATATGGAAGATGGATCTATAAGGTTGGGGGGGGGGGGAAGTAAATTCATTGCGCGAAAACAACTAGTACAGATATTATGTGTGTTTAACCTTCAAACTTTCATTAAATAATGCGTCGTTGGGAAAGGGTTGATGGCCAGAAATGATTTCTCTTAAATCTTTGTCTTATCCAAGACCTTCCCATTACTCAATCTCACTTTCATTAGCAAAGAAACTTTAGTTCAATCAGAGTTAAAAGAAATACAATAAAATAATGCAACTTACCTGCATTTTACTTGAATCTTCAGAACAGCGGGTTTTGCAAACGCACTCGGCGTAGTTGTCATGTTCTTCACAAGTAGCGCCAAAGTAACAGGTAAGTTCTAGGCAAGAGGTTGGAACTGGGGTAGTTGCATCAGCTATAGGAAGAAACAATGATGACAGTAATTATTTTAAAATACTTTTCCTCTTTCAATAACACAGAAACAGGGTCCGATTTTCCTCTTGGCCCAGCCTCGAGTCTAGGCAAACTATGACAAAACAACGAGTTTAGGGTTGAACGAAATAAAGTCTTATCTAAAGACTAGGTAATTTAGTATTTTAATCTAAACTAATTTGAACTACAATTTGATATGATATGTGAGAGATGGCTGTGAAGCGAACTGAAAATAGCGTGATTTAATATTTTTATCTACAGGATTTATTTTATTTGGAACTAGCAAAAGTTGGGGCGGTATGAAGAAAATATGTTGACAACATTAATCGGGTCATTCACCTTTACTCGCTTCCACGTGGCGGGCTTTGCCCCTTTTATGCTAACCATACTCTCCGGGGGTCTACGTCCCCATGGTGAAGATATGCTGTAGCTGTGACTACCACCACCACCACTACTACTGCTACTACCACTACCACTACCACTACTACTACTATAAATAATAATACTCCTGTCAAATACCATTATAATGCTTTAAAACATTAAATCTACATATTTTTATTTACAACAATCCACATTTAAATTAAAATCTATAAATTAATTTATTTATGTCTGATTGTTGTATAAACTTAAAAATGGAAACAATGTATTTATTGTATTGTTATAACAATGAAATTACTGTTTTTATTAATTCCTTCGCGACACAGTCACTTCCGGTTAATAAAAATATGTCTACATTTCAAGTTGGACCAATATATAATGTGCGAAAAATCATTGCAATCTGTTAAGCCGTTTAGGCCTGATGATGGCACAAACATCGTTACTTTAATTTTTATATAGAGAAAAGATTAAGAATGATTATTGGATTTAATAATTTTATTCAATTTGAAAAGTTATAAGATTTAATTTAAACTTGTTTTGGTTAATACATAAATTAATCGAATATTAAATACCAGAGGTTACATATCATCCCGTTATTTGTCTGGTGTTACTAAAGAAAAAAATTGAAAAGTTGATTATTTTGCTTTAATTTTGAGATCTATTGTCATTGTTGAGGTGACGTTATTAATCTAAATGCCTGGAAAAACGTAATATCAAGAGTATGGCTAACCAAATTGTGATATGTCACGGAAAAGTTTTTATGGGGACGAAGAAAGTTGCCGGTAATGTTTGTAAATATAACCTATATTAAGTAGAGAGTTATTTATCAAGTTGGAAACAAATATGAGATAAGTATAAAGAAATTGGATGGAATAGAAAAGTATGTTTATGTTAGGAAACGGCATAAAACAAATGTTGAGGTGAAGGATTATAAGTGAGTGGAAAAGATGTATTAGAATGATAGTAAGGAGTTTACTGAAGTACTTGATTTGAATAAATCGTCTTCATCTGATCATTTAATTTTACCTAGCTTTTATTTGTCTACTTTCTCGACCGAGTAAGAGATTAGACTGCATTGCTTTAGTTAGCAATTTTAGTCTGGTCAATTATTAATTTGTCCTGAGAAGCGCAGTAGTCTCCACTGTGCTTTTGGTAAGGGTACTGACTTGGAGCAGTGTGTCAGCGAGCGTATCTTTCTGCCTTCTATTTTCTTGTTTCAACTCAAGGAGAATTCATGTTTACGTCACAAGGCGACCCTGAGATATTACTGAAGTTAAGTTGGAGCATTCAGATTGGATATAAGTATACATTCTTCGTATTCATCGTTTAATGAATATTCAGATATATATATAAAGCATCGGAAGATCCAATACCTGCACCAACTTTGTTCCTAATCCTAGCTTATTTAACAAATCTTTGTGGGAACAATTACCTTAAAGTAGTATCACGACAGCCTGGAATTCAAAGGAGTTGGAATCAAAGAGGATTTGGGGAGGTGATGGCAAGCAAGATAAGCAAGAAAATATGGATTTAACACCAGTATATAGAGAGTGGAGAGTTCGAAAGCAAAAAATTAGGAGAGAATGTGAGGATTTATTGGGGACAGAGAAAATGGAATCGCATTAGGGAAAGTGAAAAGTTGAGCATCTTATGGTATAGAAGGAAAATCTTAAAATTGGTGAAGCGTTTGACAACTCAGAAGAGGAAAAGGTTAAAAAATAAAGAAGGATGTGAAAGAAACACAAGAGGTATTGTTACAGGAGATAGATGTATACCAGGAGATAGTATTGAAGTTACGGTATTAATAGGGGGACATTTAGATGATAAAGAAATTGTAAATAGATTATGAGAACGATTATGAGTAGAAGTAATGAAGGGTTTTCCAGATATTGATAAATTGGTGATGAACATAATGATGAGCATATAGAAGTTCATTAGCAAATGAATGAAATTATGAATTTTGTAGTTTTGAATAAGAGAGGGATTGCAATTTGTGGTGTTGAAAAAAAGAGAGAAACTAAAATAATCTATTGTTGTATTTTTTCTCGGAAAACGGAGTATTATGATATATGTGAGAGATGGATGTGAAACGAATTGAAAATAGCGTGAATTAATATTTTAATCTACAGCATATAATTTTATTTAGAATTGATTACTGGATTTAATAATTTTATCCAGTTTGGAAAGTTGATTGTTTTGCTTTAATTTTGAGATCTATTGTCATTGTTGAGATGAAGTTATTAATCTATATGCCTGAAAAAAAAAACGTAGTATTTAGAGTATGGCTATCCAAATTGTGATGTTTCATGGAAAAATTGATTATGGAGACGAAGGAAGATGTCGGCAAACATAACCTATATAAAGGAGAGAGCTGTTTGTAAAGTTGGAAACAAATATGGGATAAATATAAGGAATCTATATATTATTATATGAAGTTGGGTGAAATAGAAAAGTACGTTCATATCAGGAAACTGAATAAAACAAATGTTGAAAGTGAAGGATTATAGGCAGATATGTAACAAAGGAATGGAAAAGATGTATTTGAGTAACAGTAAGGAGTTTACTGAAGTACTTGATCGTCTTCATTTGATCATTTAATTTTACCCGAAGAAACTGGACACACGGTAGAATTACATCAAATGGACTGGAATTCCCAGGAAACCGGTTCTAATCTGTGCAAAGGCCATCAGAAGCAATCAGGTTTTTATCTGTGTACCGTCCCTCAGCAGCAGTCAGGTTCTAATCTGTGTTCCGGTCCCCACCAGCAGTCAGGTTCTAATCTGCTTACCGGCGATCCCCAACATTCCGGAACGGCTTCTCAGCCTAACATGCTTTCATCCCCGCTCCCGCCAGGGTTTGCCCAGAGCACCTCAAATGCAGAAATCGCGCAACTGCAGAACAAATCAATCAGTTGCAAACACACTCAATCAGCGGCGGTCCAACAAGGATGGCCGTCCACAGCAAACCCAAACCCAGTCGGAAATGGACGCACTTTGTTAGCAGATGTCCAATCTTGTCTTGACATTGAACAAACCGGCCTATGCAGGTACCTCTCGTCCACAAGAATATCAGAAAAAACAACCTTGCTATTCTAATAACCAGCGCTACTCCACCCAGGGAGGTCGCGCACTCACATCCCACTCGAGCACACGCAGCAACAACCAGGATCAGCAGCCGCAGCGGAATTACAGAAATTTAAATAGGAATAATTACCGAAATACGACAAACTGAAATCCAGCTGCCCCATCCCGAAACAATCCAATCATTTTACGACGTTGCCAGAAACAAACCATTATGCTAGAGAGGGCAGAGCACCTATTGCGCTGTGTCAAATTGAGTAAACAAATTTAAACTAAGCAGACCTGCAATTGCCAGGAACCGTTTTGCGGGCGCTTCTAATATACAGGTTCCATTGATTAAGCATGATCGGTTGTACTACGTCCAAGCTCAGATTAATAATATCCCCTTCACCCCCGTCCTAGATTGTGGCTCCCAGTGTTCCCTAATTGAAAAGTTTTATACCCATACAAGGAAAGCGTATAAAACACTCCAAGGTTTCAATGATGAACGATTAACATGTAAAGAAACTGTTACATTAGATGTTTTTATAGGCTCTCGTTATTTTCGCCAGGAATTTAAAGTTATTTAATCCAAAGACCATCTGTTCATTTTATTGGGTACAGATTTCTTTAATAGACATGTATTTCAGCTTTCACCGTCTGCAAGTACACTCACCTTGCTTGCCTTAAACCAGTATCGTCATAACCATCGAACCCAGTCGCCGGCCATCACATACCAAATGTCAGCAGCAGTCATATTCCAGATTCAGTCTCAGGAACCATCTTCTTTTGTTACTATAAGACGTATGACATTGAATCCACATAGAAAATCTTATGTACCCATTTTCCTGGTCAATTGTTGTAAAGAAGACAAGTATCTTCTATTTTAACCAAATCCGGATGTAGTGCAAACGAAAAATGTTCAGGTACCAACAGGTATTTTCCCCCGGATCAAACTCATGTAATTATTCGTAACAACAGCAACAAACGTATAATCACTATCCAGGTTCACGAAAATCGGGCAGCCTCTTCCTTGTGAAATTGTTGCAGCAGTGACTTCCCCTGACCAAGTCACGGAACCCCCAGAACATAGAGAGATACAGTTTACTTGCCCCGAATGGATGTCAAAGTTGACTCCACATCAGGGACGCGATATTCAGAAGCGTATTTCAAAATACAAACAATTTTTCGACCCCTCTCAAATTAAAATTAATCCAGATTTATCGCAAACTCAAAAACAAGAAATTCCAGATTTAGTATACGAATACAGTGACTGTTTCGCGTAGACAGAAAAATGTACGGTCCTTACACATTTGCTTGAACACAAAATAGTCACCACAGATTCGAGCCCAATCCATGCTCGCCCGTTTCCCGTTCCCCTCCATCTCCGAGACGCAATGCATGCCTAATTGAAATCCATGGAAAGCCAGAAAATTATAAAACAAATTGATTCTTCAAACTACAATCATCCTGTTTGTAGTGAAAAAAAAAACTCCGCCTTACGATTCTTGTCTGATTTACGCGTTTTGAAGATTAAGATCCATAATGTCGCCTATAACTACTCAAATACTGACGAAATTATTTCCAACATGTCGGGAAATCATTTCCTCAGTCGCTTTGACATATCCGCTGTCTTCTATCAAACACCCCTTGCAGCAGAGTTCCAGGAACTTACAGCATTCTCTGTAGGCTCCCTCGGAACGTGGAAGTATCTTGTCAGTCCGATGGGTTTGAAAAGGTCGCCCAGCATCCTGTCCGCACTCGTTCACTCATTACCGATGATATACCATCTCAATATTTGTCAGTATCTGCAGATGAATTGACAACACAACGTTAGCGTCCTATTGAAAGCTAATGATTCTCAGTCTATTGCTGATGCTTTAGTTCAACATGTTTTTGTTCGATTTGGTTTACCACTCACGGATCCACCAATACTTCCAATATAATGAAAGATCTTTGTGCCAAATTGAATATAGAAGTCAAATTTTCGGATGTCTTTCTCATCAGACTCTTGGCCGATTGAATGATACCATCAGACATTGATCCGTCTTTTAACACCGTGTATAATGGACAAGAAACAAGAATGGAGTTTATACTTACCAACGGTCACGTTCTCGCATAATCTCTTATCACATTCTAATGGTTATTTCCTTTATGTCTCCTATATGGGTATGTTCCCCGCTTATCCCTTGATATACAAGCACACACACTGACAAAATGTCCAATCAACAGTGCTTAGAAACTATGGACATAGCCCGTGCCCAGGCATACGACAATTTATGTCATACATTTAAATTACAAAAACAATACTTTCAGAAATATTCCCTGGTCAGAGAGTATTATTGATGGATTGCAGTCTCAGCCAGGGGTTTCCAAGTTTTTCTCTATGGTCTACTCGATTCCCGCCACAATCGTCAAACAGATTAATCCGAATCGATATTTAGTCCGATATAATGACAGCGTAAAGAATCGCAGAAAAGAGGACACTGTTAGTATATCCCGGATAAAGACACTCATCACCCCCACTGAGGCAGCCCCAGTACGAACCCAGACCCTCATGCACCTCGCACTGCTCCGACGCAAGATACCTCGGTATTGATCACGTACAATACATTCAGGACTCATGGCAGACTCGGATGCGCGAAGTCTTTAACAGACGTCGTTAACTCAGAACTGGTCGTCACTTTGGTACACTTTTAATTTTCGCGGTATCACACTCACATCCCGAAAACCTTTTACCGACACAATCTTATTCATTGTTCTTTAATATGGCATATAAATTAGCGTCCCGAGTATATTATCGGTCCGCCATAGCGTATGTTAATCAGACAAAGAATATAAATACAGTGAAATCTCTCTATAGCGGACAGCCACGGGGAATCGAAAATTGTCCGTTATAGAGAGGTGTCCGCCTTATAGAGGTTTCAATATTTTCTTACATAAATTAGTGAGCAATGTCATATACAACCAAAGGGTATATAGTACACTGGTGGATGAAGCCATTATTCTGTATGTATATAACTAAAATCTTTCTTACATTACCCTCCATCGTCTAAACTGAAATTTATGTTCAGGGCACAGCTTACAAATAACATTTTATATTTTTTTTGCACTTTCCGATAATCACTACATATTACATATTCCGTATGTTTGTGACTTTTCATAGGGAAAGTAAGAGAGAGAGAGAGAGAGATGAAAGAGAGAGAGATAGAAAGAGAGAGGAGTAGATACTGAAAAATGAGAAATTAGGTATTTTTGTGCAATTTTTCACTTCACACGGTTTCTTCTCTTCCATTTCCTCTTCGATGTCTTGCGCCGCTCTTTTGCTATTTTACCATCCGATTGGAGTACGTTTCTCCGTTCAAGCATATTGTTTAGCCGGAAGTGCACAAAAAATGTTCAGTTCCATCAGCATTGAAAATGTTTTTCGAACTGTAATTACGAACTGTGGAAGGCAATTTGTTCAACCATTCTACATGACAGTCGGCATATTGACAATCCGCGGTTTATCCTTAAATCACTATGAAAGTGTCCGTTATAGGGAAGTAAATATTGCCTATAAATAACAGAAAACACTGTCCGTGTCCGCTTTAGAGAGGTTTGCCAGTATGTTTCTTCTTATAGCGATGGTCGGGGATTACAAAATATGTCCGTTACGGGAGGTGTCCGTTACTAGAGGTTTCACTGTACGTATATTTGTTATATTTTGGACAACCGCACACAGTAACTTGGATGTACTTCGAGCTTTAATTCAGTAATGACCACACAATCTGATAGTGTCATTTACCTGCAAGCATCATCTTCTCTCATTAGCCTGCAACTTAAAAACTATTGTGTCAGCGTCCTTCAAGCGAGCAGAGTATCAGAAGAAACTTATAATTGTTACGCGTCTTTGTATACAAACGACGTTTTCTCAATAGACAACGGCTGATCTATTGTGACAACACCGAATGTGGTGCTCTACCCGCGGGTGGTATTTTTGTTCTTAAAGGAAGCCCCCCCCCCCCCGATCGAACAGTGTTACTACCCCCCGAGTTGAATGAAGATTTATGAATCAGATACCATCCAAAAAAATAATAATCACGTATTCATTTATATTTGGTCAGTTTTACATTTTTTTTCATTCTCCATTTTCACCGCTCGTTTATTTTATTGCGATTCTCCAGATTCTCTACCCGCATCTTTCTTGATTCCAGGTCAGTTTACTAGATCTTTGCTAGGATAGTTCCTTTAGCGTCACAAACTTTTCTTAAATTGTTTTAACTTTAGCATTTTGCAATTTAACGAATAGTCTCGAATATAATACGAATTGATAGGCATCAGATACTTTAGTTAGGTCACCCAACTTACCTCCAACAACGCTTACTAAGTCTACCACTATAGACGTAACTCCTTCAGAGATCGATAATCACTTAGAAAATATGCCTTATACTGTATTAGTACAGATACTCCCATTAGCATTCCGTCCTTAGTTAAAATCTCTTGAGAAGTCAGGTCCCCAGTGTAACCCCCTCCACCCCGCGCACACACAAGCAAAGCGTAAATACACACCTCTCTCATTGAACCCCCAACATCCGTCTGTTTACTGACAATGCAATTTAGCAGACTTAAGCATTTAAACTCAACAGCACGTTTCTTTTATTTTATCTGGCGCATACCCTTGTCGAAAAAGAGAAAAAAGCCAAGTAACACCTCCAAATTTAGCTCGTAGCTTTTTCTTATCGCAATTAGAATTTAGAAACAAGGGTATTGACTTCACTGCCAAGATAATGAATAATTAGGAGTTTTTACCTAAACTGTTCAAAATAACAGTTTATTTTGAAAAGTAACAATTATAACAGTTTAACCAAAATAACTGTTACAAAAATATCAGTTGTTACTATCTCTATCGTGTAGTTTGTTATATAAAAACAAACTCCAATCCACTTGTATTATATTTATGGAGCCTTTTCACAAACCTTCATTGACAGAAATGATAAACATCGCTGGCTACGATCTTGCTTACGATCCTGCCTAAGTTAGGTAGGCTTTTTCCACGTAATGCCGCTTTTTCCTTTCGCTACCATATCTTTATCACTTGTCCTTTAACCAAAGCAGGCTAACTAGAAAAAAATATTGTTTAATTCTTTTGTAATAATTGTTTATCTTTTAATTTTAATATTACTGTTTTCCAGTAAGCGCAGACAGAGAATCCTGTTGACAATAGAAAATGAAAAGGAGATACTTGATGCATCCAGAGGTGGGAGGGGGATACCGCCCCGGTCCACCCTTTGAAATCATCACTGCCATGCTCTATAAATGTCCTGTCACTTTGCAATGCCTCATGTATCACAATATCCCCATGGGGGTCTCATAATAGGCCCACGCAAGGATCTTTTCTATTTATTTTTTCTCACAACTTCTCAATCATCAACATCTACTGCAAGGCCAAATCGCTTAGGCAAGAAGCAATTTGTGTTTGGTGGGATCAAGAGCGCGTGCTGTATTATAAACTTCTAAAACCGGGTAAAACCGTTAATAGCAATCACTACAGTAAATAAATAATCACGGTATCCACAAATTACAGAAAGATGTGACAAATCTATAGCTAGTGATGGACATTATTTTGAATAAAGAACTTATGTCTCTCTTCAACATATCTTGTATTCTTTGCTCCCAAATTCACATTATTAATCGGTACTCCTAGTATAAAAATATACTCTAATAGTAAACATTGAAGTATCCACTTCCATAAATTAGCAGTCTACCTACACCATCAACTTAACTTCTTTGTTCAATAAAAAGCGCAGGTAACACAGCAAACATTTCTGGGATCATAAAGCTGATTCCTTTCTAGGACAAACAATTGATACCCTCACGGGAACGCGGCAAACTTCCCCTAAAAATATAGGGATGGTTTAACTTATAAAAGCGCAAAACCTCCTGAGGTACCATGGGGGTCGTGCAACTGTTTACAAAAAAATTCATAAAAAAGTTTAAGAGAATAAAAATTAAAAGAACAAAATTCCATACTGCTTCCAGAAACAAATAGTGCAATAAAGATTCTCCACTGACATCTGCGTATTTAGTCCAATCG
>JAGDQP010012112.1:0-12666 GCA_022664845.1 Lepisma saccharinum
GGAAAGTATACCATGAAACATACTCTTTTAAAACTATGAAACTTGCTTTTGTGTGAGATTACTATTGTCTCATTATTGAGTCTGACTGCTTCCTTCTAGCAATTGTGGGAGGGGCTGAAATATCATTTAGGGGCTTAACAGCATGTTTTACACGAAGGGGAATCATTGGGGCGGAAAGCAAAGGTACTTCTCCAAGGTTAAAGGTCGTTGCATCTGGAAGTCACAGTGCAGACTTGTCGACTTGTAACATTTGTCATTTATTGTTCTTTGTCCTAAGGAATACCCATTCCAAATTTCAAGTTTCTAACCTTTAACAATTTTCGATTTCTCATATTCCACTCTTTAAAAGGTTTTCTCCCCTCTCATCGGGGATTTCGAATAAAAAATTAAGATAGCTATTGGTAATGAATTGAAACAAAGTATTTTCACGTCAAATATCAAATTTCTAACTCCAGTGGTTTCCGAGTTGCACTTCATCCACGTTTAACCCTTTCGGGGGGAGGGGCAACCTTTTAATGCTATAGTTAACCTCTCTAGTTTTAAGGAACATTGTTTTGAATTTCATTTATGGCCTTTAGGCATCTAAGACTCAGGCCCTAGGAGAAGAAAGGATTCGGGAAAGTTTAGGCCATGACCTACGTTGAAAGTGCCATCACGGAATTTGCTTGCAAACCCTCGAAAATCCTCAGTCAGTATGGTCGTCCGCTGGAGTCGAACCCGTGACCTCTAGAATGCTACGCCAACGCTCTACCACTGAGCTACGGTGGCTCGGTACTAAGGAATATATGTACCATTACTTTATTCTAATCCGGCAAGGGGCGTGGTGGAATTGTATAGCTTTAAAACAATCTTCCAGTTGTATCTTCAGCCCGTTTATTTACTTTGTTGTACAATTATGCATCTAACCTTCCAAAATTATATTTTATCAACAAAAGTGTGGCTAGATACATAACAACTAAGAACGAGAACATAGAAAGTACCACGTTTAAATACTTCATCTACCGATGCTGTAAGAATAATGAAATCACAACAACTTGGATAGGTGTGCAATGTAGCTCGGATGGGGGGGGGAAGAAGATTATATTCCATCTTGGTTCTAAAGCCGGAGGGAAAGAGACCTGTGGGAAGACCGAGATGACGTTTGGAGGACAATATAAGGGATCTTCGTTAAGTATTTGTAATTGCAATGAGGGAAGGTAGTCGACAAGCCTCTTGCGAAGGTGTCATCCCGGCATTCGCCTGGTGTGGCTGAGGACAAACCTAGACAAAATTTTCACGATGGCCGACCTCTAAAGTCGCACCTCCACATTGCCGCTCCGACGTTCAGGACGCTACCGCCTGGACCATGAAGCAGGGGTGTAACTACTATGTCGCAAAAGCCCGCGATGCGGGGAGCCCTTCACAATAGCCTCTCAGTGGACCGAATCGAACTTCGGCCATGGGTATTCTCTTGCGTGGTGGGGGTGGGGACCTAATATGTAGTTACACCTCTGCCATGAAGCGTGGGAAAAAACTCTTGCTAGCGTATCTCAAGATAGAAACTAGAAAACTGTCTAGCTAGAGTGGCAAGCATATAAGTTTTTATTAACAGAGCTTTTATTTAACTTGCCCAAGTCATCTGTAATCTTCTTCCCATATGTAGATTACAAGGACAATAAATATAGCTTCTCAATAATCAATATATTGTAACTGTAATGTAATTTTTAATATCTTGGTTCTAAAATTAATACAAAACAACCAGCAACAAAATTTCTTGGATGGCAACACTTCAAGCGAGAGGCGAAGAGTAGTAACATCTGTGCGTCTTTATTGTTTTGGCATGGTTCATCGGTTGTTCCAAAACTTGCCACGTCTATTCATATTCTGGTCGGCTTATACTTCAGTTGTGTCTTACAAACAATTTTGTGTGTTGATGTAAACATTATGCATGTTCTAACGTCGTCATAATTTTGTGACGTAATCGGTCCCATAACAACGAAATATTTTTTTTAAACATGAGAGCACCATTTTAAACATTAAAAAAAAATAATTGCTTAAAAACAAGAAAAATGAAATTAAAAATGAATAATATGGAAGGTAAAAACTAGTGTAGCCTCCAATGAACTTTCAAGAGTAATACGTGTGAAATACACATAACCCTAATTATACAGGTAATCTGTACAGTATTCGCCGAAGGTTAAGTATTTTGCTGTTAAATATATATAGCATAACGATGTTTATGTAAGATATCTTGAATCTAATAAAGTTTAGCGGCAACCAAGGGACTGTTGACATTTACTTGAATATCGTCTGATAATGGCAAATGAGAAAATATATTTGCTCGTTGTATACAGATTAGTATACACATCAAATTTCGTATATTAAATGAAATATAATTATTTCACAGATCACAAGTAATTTTGTGTGTCTTTTATTTCGTAAGGAAAAGTACTTACGTAAATCGTTCATTATAGCAAAAGTGCTTTATCGTAATCATTTTAATTAAATTTTATTTAACTTGACCGATATGGAACAGGTTAAAAGAGGTAATCGAGCAGAAGTGTCCTCGCCAATCGAACCAGGCCGCAAGGGGCCGTGACACACCCCGTTTTAAATTGCAATTTTTCAAATGGCCCCCGTACTGTTACGTTCCGGTAGCTATTACTATAGTTTCAAAACAGTGTGGGCTGAGCCGCGGGATGTTACTACCTTATTATTTCATTTTAAACAATACTTCTCAGAGCCCTATTCCAACAGACTCATTAGAAGTTACATGTAGTTGTTTGTTTGCAAAAGTGATATGTATTTAGAAATCTTTTTTTAAATTTGGATGTAAGAAAATATTTGTTACATTATGTGTATCTGTGTATATTTTAACAGCATGGGGCGAGACTTGGATCTCGGAGCTTGAAGGAGAAATGCTCGGGAGCTACTCTGTAGTGGAAAACAGTTTACTAAACAAACAATCATATATCTCTGCCCTTGAATAAAAACAGGTTTCCCAGAATTTTGAGCTACAGATAATTGATTTTTGCGGATGGTAATTATGATCAAAAATAGATATCTTCTTTGAATAATACCGTAATAAATTAACGAATTGTATAGGGATGGGAGCATATTTCAGTAAGAATTTAAAGTTTTTCAGTCTGTCTTAGAAGCTGTCTTATCTCTAGGAACGTAGAATTCAATGAATTCTTTCTATAATTCAAAATATTTTTCCAGTTCCCTGGAAGTTTATGAGTATTTTATTATAACCAACGTCAAATAACTTCAGTTCGTATGTCGTTAGTTAATTCCTTATGTATGTCAGGGTGAAGATACAGGAAGCTTAGCTATGTGGCAGTGAATGTATAAATAATCCGATCTGCCCTAAGAAAATAATCCTATTTGTTGACTAAGAAAACACGTTAAAAAAGAACAATGTTTTTTTTTTATTTAAAAAACATAGAAAAACTTTTACATCACTATTAGTGTTCAACATGGATTTCTGTGGTTTATCCGATTATTGTTTCTGCTTCTGCTTTTCCTTTTGATTTGGAAAATGAAATACAATTTCTTCCATCATATCGTTTTTTTTCTATGCGCCATGTATGTAATTTAGTATGCGGAAAACTATTCTGAAAAGAAAAAAATAGAAAATAGTAAAATTTAAAATATATAGCGGCGCACGTCTTTTCCAGACATTTTTTACATGTTCCCAATGTTACAACTATAAATATATTCGTCACTATGAAAACACAACATATAAAATATTTTAGAAGGTACTAATTGCACGACAAATTATTACAAGAGATGTTCTTTAATGTATTTATTTATTTATTCGGAAAACAACAAGCTAATGCCTATTTAGTCTTCCATTGCATTAAGAAATAATACAAATTAGATACATAAAAATTATAAACCTAATCGCATACAACAAAACAAAGATATTAATTTTCCGCAAGGTAGAGTAAAAAATTTAAATCCAATCACAGATCAAAGCAAAGACATTATTATAGTTTCCACAAGATGGAATAAAAATATTAAACCCAATCACATAAAACAAAGATATTAATACAGTTTCCACAAGATAGAATAAATAATACATAAACCAATCATGTAGAACAAAACAAGGAGTTGAATACAATTTTCACAAGTTAAAATTCTGTAAGTTTATTGTCTCACATTGAATTAGTCCAGAACGTATACCTGTTTTTGTCATATTGTTGATATCTAACTCGTTATCTGCTTGTAAACACTTTTTTACGATAGGTAGCACAAGATCGCCATATAGAAGACTCTAACATAGAATTTGTTTTGGCTTTTACCTGTTGACGAACATACTGCAGCTAATACTATTTAAATGAAAGTTTTTGAAACAGGAAAAAGTGCCAGAACATTAGTAAAAATGGGTAAAATATTTTATATGTATCGCACTAAAAAGCAGTTCAACCGTCTATTACGATCCCATTTAAATTTCTTCAAAAGTAAACTTTCGTGCTTTCTTGTTACTCTGTTACTAAGTGCACGGAACTTGTGAAGTCCAGGTTTAAATGTATTTACAGAAAATCGACAAGTTGCCGGAGTATTTTCGATGTTTTAAGTTTTTCCAGAAATTTCAGTTACGAATATATTCGAGGTTTTACGTTAAGTAGTTGAGTTTCATTGTTGCTCTAATCTGCAAGGATTTTGAAATTATTTAAGATTTCCAGTTAGTAACCTGTTTATACCTTCGGGTTATCTGATCGTTTTAATTTGAATCTCTATTGCTTTGATCGCTTGCTTTCCCTGTTCGCGGTACACAACTGTTCCTCAAGTTTTGTAACCACTAAGTCATGGTGTTATCTATAGCTCATCTGCAATTTCTAACGTCGGTTATTTTGGCTTTTCTTTCCTACAGATATCGATGTATATTTGAATTTATATTTCTATTCAAAGTACGTTCTCCTACTATTTAGTCTTTCGAAATGGCAAAAGTTATCAACTTTCAGCCATTGTTGACTTGCTGAAGACTTGATTTGCCTACAGTAGGTGTCAACCTTTGCGTTAAAATACCCCAACATAACTTTAGTATTATACTGCGGTAATCAGTGAATGATCCTTTCTAGATAATAAAATGTATATTTGTCATCATCAGCGTGTTAGGTAATTAACAGTAACATATGCTAATCTTTTGTTTAACAACTTTATATTCTGATCCGCCCAAACGGTTCTCTTCTTTATGAGCAAGCCTTTTCCAGAACTGTATGACAGTTTTATCTATTAGAAAATATATTTACAGTGTCGACTGCTATCTTGGCCTTCCCACCGAACTTCTTGTATCGCTACTATATCCATGCGGCATTTTGCAGTCTCGCCCTACCACCGTGTCGTTTAAATTTAGTATGTTCCACGATTCTTTCCTAACGTCCATGTTAATCGTGTTCTTGGAGGCCCATCAAGAATTCCAGACCGGAGAACCGTAAAGAGGGCTAGTTTACCTCTCTCCTAATTGTTTCACTTCAGTAGAGTCCACAGGACCAACATTCCAATCTAGCTATGTAGAGTTTTTACCTCTACAGCCTCGCAGTAAAGATGAACATCCAAGATGTGTTCCTCTGTTACTCACTGAACCTTACCGACGTTATTCACTTTTTGTCTCACGGTAATAATGATAAATCTGCTTGGCTATTCCGGGATTGCCTTTGGGGTTATCTCCCTTACCTTTTGTAGATTACTAACTGAAAGGCAGTAGGACTGAATTTGGTCCGTCCTGGAATATATTTGGTATACATTTCTCTATCTATCAGTGGGAGGCCACTCCATCGCGGGAAAGCACATACTACACCGTGCATAATAATAGTTCAGTTTTAGCAAGCTGTCAACTAGATGATCTAGTTTCTCAGGTTGATTAAGAATGTTTCTTAATGATTTTTATTCTTAGGTACCATACCGTATAAACCATTATTGTTTTCTAAATATTTAGTTCAGTTAAAAACTGAATGAAATGTTTGTTACTCATATTTGTTGTTGTGTGTAGTCAGTTTCACAAATCTCTGTGTAAAGTTACTAGTAAGGAATAGAATTGAGCTTAAACGTTTACATATTCTACTCGAAGTGTTGCACGCACTGAAATAAACGATGCTGCTAGATGTAATTTTTGAAGGAAAACAATGCATAGAAAGACAAGAATTGTCCTTATAGTCAGCAGCGCGCCCATTCTGGATACAAATATGTCGTCGTTTCAAAGTCCAATCGATCCGATAAATTTCAAGTTTTGTTTCAAGGGCGGAAATCTAGCTGGTTTCTTTTGATCTGCTTAGTTCATTAATAGCTTTTTCGTATTGTTACTTCACAATTAGCAATCAAATTTTGAGTCCACTAAGTTGTTACGTACTAAATATTTGAGAAAGGTTTACTAAGACTTATGTAATAAGCTTTATTTTACAACTAGACAACTGTACAGCGACACTGAAATTGATAAGTACAGAAAATTAATGTCGCACATAAACACAACACTATATAACTTCCCATTAGGATTTCATGGCCTCACCGAAGTTCCGGACTTCAAGCAGTCCTTGATCCAAGTAAATATTTGCATTTTATATTTGAAATTGTCATTGTCCAGGGAACGAATGCGTTTCCCATATCTGTTTCTCCTAATAACACACAACGAAGGCTATAATGTTACGTTTATTGAAGACAAGTTTATTTACTGCTTGTTCCATTAGTCTTCACCAGTCGTATCAATAGCAGGACGACCTGACCCCTAAGATGCTGTAAGTGACATCAAAATAATTTTTGTGTCCTCAAAATGGTTATGCAGCAATATTACCTCATGTGTAATGATGACGTCCTAACTTTGAGCATCTGTAGCTCTGAAACTACCGAAATTACGACATTTCTTGGAAGGAACTATTTTCTTGTTTCAAGGTGAGTAAACACCTGAAGTTTGTAATATGATTTAATGAACTCTATACATTTTATTTGTTGAGATCATATTTCGATTCGTGAAAATTTGATAATATAAAATGAATTATATGGGCGGTAACTGAAAATTTGATTATACGGAGTGGCTGTGGTAGTGGAAAATTGGTAACTCACAAGTCGCTAATGGGGAAACGACGTAGATTATAGCTCCGTCAGTGATTCAGAATCAACAGCACCTGTCACGCTTTTAATATAAAATTTCTTTGCATCGTATATGACAAGAAGCGTCATATAATTATGCATCTCTGAGATGAAAATCATGTAAGAGCTGTTGAACTTGGCTAACACCTGTAATAGTGTCAGATTTACCTAAACGCTATCTTAAACGCTTTAATATTACAAATACCTGGCACGATTAGACCCCAATTGCAAAATATATGATCCGATTCACCTGCCTTGAGTCAGTTAAGAAAATTTGTCGTATAACGAAAAGTAAATTTGTCCCAAATTACTGGGTACGAACTCGTGAATTATGAACTTAGAATGTGAGTTTTTTCTTATTTCATATTTTAAAGGTTACATTATTCTATATAACCATGTATTTTAATCTCATTTCAGAAACACGATGTGCGTGATGCAGCGGGCACTTCAGGAACTCTCTATAGTCTTAAAATATATTTGCACTAATATTCAACCTCATGGATTCGACAATTGAACTTGCAGATAATGATCAAGATGGCATAGCTCTGGCATATCAAAACAACAATGAAATTCCATTAAACTTAGGAGAAACCACCATTTCACAAGAAGATGAGTTTAGTAACGCCTCATTGTTCTTGTCAGTTCAAAATGAATCAATTGACAATGAATATTATTTCACTGAAATAACACCTGACAGAGTTCCACCTTTGAATCAGGACTGGAGGAGTGAAAGCAATAATGATAGTGAAGAAGATTTTCATCGTTTGGAGTCAGAAACATTATCAACAACAAGCAGCTCACCTGTTAGTTTTCAAGAAGACTCTGACACGCAGCTAATGCCTGCGGTTAAATTGGAAGATGTCTGTGCACGTCGACAAGTACGTGAGTTGAAAACAAATCCAGAGAGATCTGATGATAAACAAACAGAAAGGTTCGTACACATTTAATTTACTACTATGCTCTTAGCTGTTTTCAACGCGTAGAGAATTTAATAATCAATAGAGATTCTCTTTACATTTATTTTATTTTGAAAGAGCTTTAACTTTATAATTAACACGAGTTTAAAAGGCCAGGAAATATATGTTTTTAATACATATATTATCTAGGCGTGTCATCCAGCTTCTGTGAGAGGAAGTGGCTCGAAAGGACCAGTCTATTGCAGAGTACTATCACATGGTGATTTGTCGGACCCTACTGTCTCCAAATCAACCCCGATTGCCGTTTTCCCACAGTAATAACAAGTTCTTTAGTTGATACTACATGCTAAGAAGTATTTGAATGATGCCTGATAAAATATAAATATACTGCGAGATTCGAAGCAAATTTGGAATTTCTGATAGGATAAAACGTTCCAAAGTGCATGCATAAATTAAAAATGTACTAATTAATACTAGAAGTATAGTCCAGGAATTATGTGAACATAGTTCCTCTTACTTGATATGACTTTCCTCTCTTTAGATAGTGCAACAGAAGCAGTAGCACCAGCATCGACTAAAGAAATATTGTAATGGAAAAGTTACTGCATGCCAAATCACCAGTTCTTTTTTAAAAGGAAGTTCCATTCTTAAATTTTTAATTTTTTACAGAAGTTTCTACATGAGGTTAGAAACATGTTTCAAAAATTTATTATGCGCTTAGTTTACAAAATGTGGCCATTTACCAAATGCTCCTTGACATTCTCGTATATGTCAATATGTCAAGAAACTTATATAAACACTGTTTTATTTAACTTAAAACGTATTTTCATCTAAATATTGCAAATTGATTCGAATTAAATCTCAAAATTAATTAATAGATTTTGAATTTTAAAATAATTTTTATAAAGACATGAATTCTAAGGCTCCAAATTTTTAATTTGTTTCACTGGCACCGACTGATCATAATTCACGTATTCATATTCTACACAATTTGATGGTTATAACTAACAATGAGAAAAATTTCTTAGTCGGGAACAAACTATACTGCACATATTACAGCCGTTGATCACAGAATGTGTGAAAACCGTTGTCAATTGTGAACTGAAGAGCCATGTTGAAAATTCACATAGATTTACTGATAATCTCAAGGTGGTTGTCGCCGTCGTGTGCCTAACCTACATAATGATGATGACATTCAGTGATAGTGTTTTGTCATTCCCAAGAGAACTTTCTGACAAAATACGAATTTGTAGGTAACTTATTTGGGCAAGTGTCTAGTAACACAAATCGTGATGCCATAAGATGTACATAAGAGCTACAAGATGTACCGAAATGGGAAAGAGACATCAATCCTACTAGTTATCTCAAGGGCTTATCCACTTATTTAGACTGCCGAAAATTATTGGCGAGAGCAAGGTTGAACATTGCCGACAGTCGTGAAAGGGTCAGCAAATATATAGTTTACCTCGAATAGGTGTAAAACGGAAGTCTCTTCGAAATTTTTGTTTGATATGTTTGAGAACATGTAGAATCAGTACTAAGAGAAATTCGTATCAAATTTAGTGTAGTACAAAGCTAAGAGTCAAATTTATTAACGCATTGGTACTTGGAAAACATTGATGAAAATATTACAGAAGCTGATATAATCAGGACCACCGTTGAGCTCTTTATTCATAATAATGGCAGTAGATCTAGCGGTGACTCAGTATACTATACTAGATCTTTTGTATTGTGCCTCAAAGATGGATATGTTACGTGCAAGTAAAGACAAATCACTTGCCAACAAGGAACATGACAAAATGTCCATCAGTTTTTATAGGAAATTAACCGATCCTACTCAATAGATTTACTAATAAATATAGCGATTGCTTCACTGACAACATACAACACAAATCTTATATGAATAAAAATTCAGAAAGACGCTATAATTAAGAACGTTTTGGAAGAATATGGAGTAATTCACGGTATGGCGTTGGTAATTATGGTAATAATAATTGAACTAAGGAAAGAGCATTTGCTACTTTAGTAATGAGAAGCAACCTGTTTACTGAATTCAGAGATATAGTAACCACCGAACAGAATAGTAGCTTTCAGGGTTTCAGAGGTAATAGGAGAGAACTTACCGCTACTGCACATGAAAATCACAAATCAAGTTGTAATAGAGATATAAATGAAATCGGGAAATAACTCCGCTACATCTCCAGAAATAACCTTAAACTGACGAATCAAGTGAAGAAGGTAGGCAGCCTTCCACTCCATGAAAATGTGAAAGGCTTTATGTAAATAATGTACATCTGACTTCATCTGAAATCTTTTTCCGTTATATAGAAGCTTCAAAGCAAGGGATTCGAAATAACATTAGGACAATAAATACATTAACTGAAGATCAAAACTTTAAATTGTTTAACTTAAACATAAGAGTTTCGAATGAGAGATTCGAGTGTTACCGTACATTCGTATATCGAATTCAACTTATAAAAACGAAACAATATCCCATTCAAAAGGAGTTATTGAAATGAGAAACTTTGGGTGCAATAGCTAACAGCTCACATTTAAGACAATGCATGTGCTTGGTGTACAAGGTGGTAGAGAGAGGCCAGTTTTGGATTTGAGAACTCTCAACAATTACGCAATAGTGTAAAGAAACAAGTGAATAATATCAATTAGTTGCTCTACTGTTACTCTGGAGCTTGCTTGCTTTTCCAAATTTAAATTTCTTCAGCATATTTTTAGGTTCTATTGTCACGAAGAAGCAGTCCATAGATATGACAACAGTCAATAACAATTTCTGACTGTTCCTTGGATTCGTTAGTTCTGTCAGTGTTCATCGCAATGATGAATCCAATATTTGGTATTGGAACCAGTACATGGCTGAAAGTTAACGTAGACGATATTTTCTTCTGTAATATAGTGGTTGGAGAAATACTTTCTGAAATTTGAAATTAAAAATTTTATTCGACAATGATTTGACAGTAAAGTTAAAAATGTGCAATTTCGCAAGGAAGAAATAACTGTTCTAGACCATCTACTATCTGAATGTCAAGTTTCTGTGTTACCCGAAATAAATTATTTTACAGTATTTCAGACGTGCAAGTAGAAAAACCTTATGAAGTTAGACGGTCTTGTATAACTGGCAACACCGTTTTATACCAATATATAGTGAGGTCAAGGCCCGTTTATATCAAGAAAAGTATGGAATGGAATAGAAGATAGTACTGGCTAGAAATATGAAATGCAAATGTAAACCTAACGGGAGGAAAATATGTCTATAAGTTTATAATGCATAACAATACACAAATTGAGTTGTGCTAGTTAGGATATTGCAAGAGATGTTATTTTACATGAAGGGTCATATAAAACAGGATAAACGTTGCAAGATTAAAGAGACTTCAAGATGGATTGATAACTTCAATAATTCAATATTTTTCGAAGTGCTAAGTAGAAAAATATCATGAAATGGTTCGTGCGTAAGATGCATTTTAGGTATGAAGTGTGGTCGAAAATAATGTTTATTTTTTTATTTTTTACTCAGTGAAAGGCATGTGTAACAGCATGCATGTAAAATGTATGTCAAAGTTTAACTCGCTCATATATGAATGAGTTAAGACAAGAATTGTCTTCAAAAACCGAAGAAGCAAAAGTAGAAAATCTTTCACATGTTGAAGAATTAAAGGAGGAAATGAACAATTTAATGGAGATATACCAAAATAACCACAGCCTTCTGGAAGCAAAGGTAGCAGCTGGATTAATTAAGGTAAAGAAGGACACTCTTTCTACTTCTGTGTGCTTGATTCAAACATACAGATGCTTATCAGAATAATGGAAACACCTGAACGAAAGTGCAACTTACCAGATTAATATGGTGTCGGGCCACCTTTCGCCTTCAGAACAGCCTTGATGTGACGTGGGATGGAGGCGTAGAGGTCGTGAATGGTAGCAAGTGGAATATTACAACATTCCTCGTGCAGGGCATCGGCCAGTTCTGTGAGAGAGGATGGAGGTGGAAATCGTCGCCGGAGTCGTGTTTCCAAGATGGACCACAGATGTTCAATTATGTTGAGATCTGGGGATTGGGCGGGCCAGGGAAGGTGTTGAACTTCATCCCGATGTTCCTCAAACCACGCTGCAACAACTCCAGCTGTGTGAATGGGTGCATTATCATCCTGGAATATGGCGTCATTGTCCGGGAACAACATCCGGACCATAGGATGCAAGTGGTCTCCTAAAATTGCGACATAATCGTTGGCAGTGATGCGTCCGCGAAGTGTGCCACAGGACCCAATGAAAACCATGATATTGCGGCCCACAGCATCACCGTGCCGCCGCCATGTTTCACAGTTGGGCGGAGACACTGCAGATCATACGCTTCTTTGGGCGTTCTCCACACATAAACACGGCCCGTGGTTTGGAATAGGGTGAATGGTGACTCATCCGACCATACCACACGTTTCCAGTCGTCAACGGTCCAAGTTGCATGGTCGCGGCACCATTTGCGGCGTGCTAAAGCGTTCTGGTCCCTGATGAGAGGTTTGGCCCGTGCAACACGACCCCGTAAGTTCATGTCATGTAATTCGCGGCGGACTGTGATTGTCGAAACAGGTTGGGGGAGGTGCTGATTGAGTTCCTCCGTCACTTGCGCCGCAGTGGCACGACGGTTCCGCGTGACAATGCGCTTTAATAC
>JAGDQP010012112.1:13066-51144 GCA_022664845.1 Lepisma saccharinum
CGTGTTGCCAACTACAGGTGTTTCCATTATTCTGATAAGCATCTGTACATAAATGGAATACACGAAAGTATTGAAGTTAAATTCCAGAATCATATAGCACCACTGGAAGAGTGGATGAGTGAGTGTGACAATAATGTGATAGGCACAAAGAAGACTTTAGAATCAGTAGAACGCCAGGTTCTCTTAAATTCTTTTAACCATAATGCACAGTATAAGTTGAGAAAGAGAAAGAGGAAACGAAAATACACACATCAAACGATGGAAATTCTGTAATATTAAGCCACTTACGGAATTTTATATCAGAACAACTGAACCTATTGTCGACTGGTGCTTGTGCTAGAAAGAACCTTGTTTCTACTTACAGTCACGGGGGAACCGAATTGATGTAAGCACTCACTCCTCCTCATCTGAAAGCGGATTTTGGGAAAGAAGGTCACCGAGGATGGACCGGAATATTCATTTAAGGACAGGACGGAATACTTTCACGGAGAAGAAAATTACACCGACGTATGTCGAGAGACAGTGAACAAATATGCCAAATAACGTTGTCTGATTTAATAGCTGTCAGACATGTCTGCAAAATCTTATATAGAGCAACTAGAAAGAGAAGCCGAAATCATTGGGATTCCAGAATATGATCTCTTGAGGATTAGACCATTTGTGTTAAGTGGCTCTTCATTGCACTGGCTCCAGTCAAATGCGAATAAGTTCAAGGACTATCGAGATTTTAAGGATCATTTCTTAAGTATTATTAATCCGAAGAGCTAACTTACGCTAAAATCACAAAACTTAGGACTACGCCTTTTGATCCGAGAAGTTATTCCAGTGTAGAGAGCTTCGTTATAGAACGATTCATACAGATCAGAGATTTAGACTCCTCCATTCCCGAGCTGCAATTGTGCAACTTCCTAATTCCACTTATGCCAGTTACGTATCAGAGGCATTTAGCAACATAAAAAATGAGTGGCTTAACTGATCTATTGAGGGCAGTGAAAAGACTTGAATTGATTTATGATTCGAACGAGTTTAGAAGGGGTACTTTTGATAATTCCCGCTCTACTTAAAATGGCCCATACAACTATATGAGAAATAGACCAGTAACAAGGTAAATAAAGTTGAAGTCGAAACAAATGGTCATCGTAATCCAGAAAATAGAAAGCCGTATAATAACGGATGAAAAAGTCTGATCGATGGGGTGAAAATGAAGCTGAAGAAAATAGCACAAGGCAAGGACTCAGTGAGAAATGCTAGGAAGTTCCAGGAAAAAAGGTAATCCCAAGAGAAGATGGAAAGACCTTTGCGATAGGAGCAGGACTCAAGATCTAAGGAGGCAAAATGAAGATAGCTTTCAGGGCCCACCCAAGGAATAATTTCAAGATGTTAGCAAAGAAGAAGAACAACAAAAAACGTGTAGGTACGCCTAACGTAAGGATCGAAGTGTTAGGCGAGCCTTCGAAAGAGACCCATAAAGTTCCTGAAAACGAGACATGGAGTATGGTGGACACGAATCTTGACGAGAGGGTACATCTGGAAGATAATCAATTAACGTTACATCGTATACGTTATGAACACCTCAACCAAGTTGACTGGAACTACAATACTGATCACGAATGCGAAGACATCACATGTTCGGTTAAAATACACCAGTAAAGTCTAGTGTGATTTCTATTAAAATTTTTTAGTCTACGTGGGATGCTATGGTGGACAGTGGAGCCGAAACACCTCTATGCTCTGACGAAATGTGGAAGATTTGTTCTATAGTCTCACATCCTAAGCAGTCGACGTTAGTAACGTAGTATTAATATACTAAACGGGAACAAGGAGAAGAGGAGTAATGGAAATGTAGTGTTGCCACTGATGATTGGGAGTATCACTATTTTGCAGCAAGTATTGGTCGTTAATGGCTTAAATCAACCTTTGCTTCTTAAGATAAATTTCCTTACTTATTATAAGGTAATACTGGATTTTGATAAAGGAGAGTTGACATTAAATAGCGGCCGTGATGTCGTTACTGTTCCAGTGAATGTCCCACACGACTATCGTTCAACACAATGGTTTTAACCCAGATATACCAGTAAGTTGACGATTGTGACTGTATAGATGAGGACTTTGTCAAATTCAGTCACGGTAGTAAGACTAAAGTCGAACGTTGTAGGTGCGAGAAAGATGAAATCTCGGAAACATATCTTAGGTGGTTAGGTGGGATACTTCCTTGAGAGAAGTGGAAGAAGAGTTTGTCAGTAAAACAAAGGACCAGTGTGACTCCACTTTACTCTCCTGAGCGACTATTGCTAGAGCAAAGCATTATGAAACTATAAAAAACATTTTTCACACCGAACTGACTGAGAAGCTCTGTGCACCATCTAAACAGGTGAATTATTTAGAATCAACTAAAGAAAAGAATGACTAAATATGGGTAATGCGAGTTAATATGATGTGAGAAAATTGGTTGAGGAATAATCGCTACCCAATCGTGACAAGGAAAAGTTATAAGACATCTAACGTTCAGTGCGCAACCGGGAAAATGTTAGAACTTTCAGAATGAAGTTATAGTAGACACTTCAGAACCCATTACGAGGAAGACATACCCCATTCCCTTTTGTTACTTAAATCAGGTACGAGCTCAGATCCAAGAATGGCTAAAGTTGGGATTATTGAAGCAGGAATCTCACCGCATAACCGTCTTGTAATCGTTAAGGAAAAGAAACCTGGAAAGATCAGGGTATGTGTTGAATTAACTGCATTGAATCGCCACATGCCCTTGATAAATTCGAAAGGTGAAAAGAAAGACCTATTCCATAGATTAGATGGCTCTCATTTCTTAACAGGATTGGATTTGTCTAACTCGTATTTGCAAATAGAGCTAAAGGAAGATAGCAGAAAGTACTTTAGTTTTTTCTTCGAGGGACAAATTTATCGCTATTGCCGTTTGCCCTATGGATATAAGAAGGGGTATTGCGTTAATGGCAGCGTTAGAGCAAGTACTAGGGATAGAGTTGTATAAGAAATTGCTTATATACGCGATGACATTTTAGTGCCTGGAAGCTCTGTAGATGAACACTTAAAATATCCGGAATTGCTCTTCTCTAAACTAAGAGAAGTAGGTATGACATTGAATTTTATGACATTAAATTTACATCAATGTAAATTCGTTGGCTCATCAGTTCACTTTGTAGGGTATATAGTCACTCCTCAAGGTATCACAAAAGATCCCGAGTACGTCGAAACTATCCGAAACTTACGCAGACCTGAAACACTAAGGAACTACAAAGGGTTATGGGCATTATAAGATTGAACTCATAATTCACCTCGGACTATGCAATGAAAGTTGCTCCTTTATACGACCTCCTCAGGAAAGACATAAAATGGAAACTGGGAGAGGAAGCATACAAGAGTTTCAGGAATATAAAGGAAGATATGATGGCTGAGGTCGTTCTGAACTATCCAGATATGAACCAGGATTTTGGTATATTGGTTAACGCAAGCACTGTAGGAACCGCTGCTATTTTACTCCAAATAAAAGATGGAAGACAACGCGTATTTGGATTTTGTAGCAAGTTACTTAAACCTTGTGAGGCTTACACGATTACTGAACTTGAGTTTCTAACTTTAATCCATGCGATTAGAAAGTGGAGACGATTGCTTACTGGATGCAGAGTGCATGTTTATAGTGACAATCAAGCGTTAGTTTATTTTAGGAATGTCAGGTACTGGAACAACCGCCTGTATAGGTGGAACTTAGAAATACATGAATTGCAAATAAGTGCCAACTATGTTCCAGGAGTAAGCAATTAAGTAGCCGATGCACTCTCGATTACAGTCAGGTAGACCCATTGAATTGAATGTAAACCAACTTAAGTTGATTTGCCCAAGCCTTTTCAACCCTTCTATATCGAAATGGTGCGAAGCACAAGAGAAGGATGATAAACTGAAGGGCTATTTCCACGTTTTGACTAATAAAGAAGAGGATCTGGAGACAGTAAAAGGAGTTAGTTATTTCAAACCATTACGTCCTAAAGCAGTGTTTCTCAAAATGTAATGCGCGACCCATTGTTGGGTCGCGGGCCGTTTTTTGGTGGGTCGCAAGAAGTTTTTACTTTTAATTACGAAAATTTTATTTTGATGCAGAAACCTTTTTTTGTGAAGTACTATTCACAAAATGAAAATTGGAAGCGTTTGTTAATGAGGTGTAGAGTAAGTGGTTACTCAGTGCCCTGCCCTGTTGTACAGTTAGTAGAGATCTTGGGTTAGGATAGAAAGAGAGTGGGTGATTAAAAATCTGTCACGGGAAGGCATTCCGTCGGGAGTAGTGTTAGCTCTGTGTTACATTTCTATGGAAACAGTTTAACCCTCTTAGCGCATTCGTACAATTTCATATAACAGATACAGTTAATGAGAAAGAAATTTATATTACACTTGCTCGATCGTCACCGACTGATATTCTCGTACCGACTGGGCCACTATATTCATAAATGTACATTACGATTTAGTTTGAAAGTGAGATATTTACGATAGACCCAAAAGAAACCAACTAAGTTTTGATTTATTAAAATTTAAGCATCGAGCTCTATTTGTAACATTCGTGGTCGTTCGTGGTGTTCACAACATCTCCAAATAAATTTCATGTTAATTACTCATACAAACTGTTATTGAACGAACTGGAATAAATACAGCTCTCTCTTTATACATCTTGCCAGCAAATATGTAAATTTATTGTTTGTAAAACAAAATATCCTGATTTAAAAAAAAATATATTATTTACAATATTTAATTTCCTGGAGAAATCGTGGGATGTTCAATGATAGTATCTGCATGAGTAATGAATGAAATATTTATTCTTCGGATTTTTATTTGCAATTTAGTAGCTCCAGAAAAGTATGATTTATCCGAAAGTCTATTCGTTACTCAGCAAAATACGGAATCTGTTTATTAATATTTATTTCTAGGTGTGCGAGACATAGAAAAATTACCGAGCTCAATATATATTTATTATGATCCTTTTCTAAATAACAACGTGTGTACAAAAGTCCTTTCCGCGACACAAACTCAGAGCTCTCTTTCTTCAATTCGAACGCGCGGTGTCTAAGCTGTCTTCCTCGCAACTACTAACTAGCTCGTACACACACACAAAAGACCATTATTGCAACGGAAACATTTTAAAGTTAATAATACAAATTTAGATTCTTTTGTTTTTGTCTTGCTCCTGAATTCTACCCAATATTTTAAAGTTTCCTTTTACAAATTATCTTTCCTTAAATCATTTCTCCAACATTATATAAATTTTAAATAATATACAAAATTTCGAATGGAAACGTCTGGGTTCGAGTCCTTTTTATTCGTTTCTCTCTTTTTTTCTCCTTCCGTCTGCTCCGAAACACCAACACATACACACACATATACATTTATACGTTTTAAAAGCGAGCAGACATGTTGCTACGATATACATGTATACTTAAAAGAAAGCAGCGAAAACCACATGTAGTAGTCGAGACAGAATAAGAAATGTGCTTTTTTTCTCAGCCAACACATCACATGAAACAGCAATATACGAAATCAATATAATACAGGCTTTTCATGTACTTTCTTAAAAAGAGATTTTATCGTTTGCTGGGTTCCAATACACGGCCTGGGGTCAAACTCAATCGAAAGCTTTCTCTAAGTCGAAAAGGATTAAACAGGAGGGGTGAGATTTGTTATAATGGTATATGATCATATTTGTAAGTCTGAGAAGTTGATCGTTTATACTGTACGAGGGACGGAAACCAGCTTGATTGATGGGAAGAAGGTTGTAACGATCTATTTGAGTGTGGATTTATTTAACCAATATTTTCTCTAGGGTTTTAATGAACATAGGTGTTAATTGTATGGGGCGTATGAAGCGACTTCATGCGGTGGTTTTTGAGGTTTGGGAAACACTAGTGTTTTAACGTTTTTCATTCTGGTGGGATTTATTCAGTGCGGAGAATGAAGGTAAATATTGTGCCTAAGAGATGTATTAAGTTGATAGGGGGCTTCCTTGAGATGATGGTAGGTTATTTGGCCGATTCCAGAATCGCTATTGCGTTTGCGGACGATGGCTTGGATATTTTCATCGGTGGTGATAGGTGCAGCAAGTGAGTTTTCTGTAAGATGGTGATCTATGCTAGGTTGTAGATGAGGCGATGATAAGATGTGCAGAGGGATGACATGGATTGAATGAGATTTGTGGTGGATAGATGATTGCAGGTAATTAGCAAAGACGTTATCTTTGTCTTCGTCAGAGCGATGTGCGTATTCTTGGATTAGTGGGCAGGATGATTTACTGTATTTACCGGCCAGTGAATTAAAACTCTTCCAATACTTGGTGCGATGTGTTAGTGTCAGTTAATGTGTTACCAGTCTTCATCCTTTGCCGCAGTTTATATGCCTTGATGTAGTTATGGAGTGTACGTTGATTTTGTCGGTGAACACGAAGAGATAGTTGTCTTCTCTATCTGTGCGTTGTCTGTGAGTTGATAGTCGCGAAATAGTGCTCCAGAACGATTTATCAATGATAAATATTGCCGAGGTAAGTTTGGGCGATGAGGATGTATTCGTTCCCCATGAGGAAAATTCGGCGGGCCACCGATGGCCCGCCGAGTTTTCCTCATGCGCATGCTAGTTGAGATGTGTTTTGTAGAAGCTTTATGAACTAAGTTATGTATGTTGTCAAGGGCGGTGTATAGTTCATAATCACTTGGTGATGTGTTTGTTCAAAATTTCCAGACTTAAACATGATTTAGGATGATTTAAACACTAATAATACTTTCATAATAGACTTATTTCAGTATCTGAACGAGCATAATAAACATCTAGTGGTTAACAAAACACAATTTGTCAAATGAAAGATATTGGAAATTATTTTGCTTTCGGTTAAAATTAGAAAAATTCCTTGCTAGAGCAAGAACCAGTACTTACACACACACACACACATTCTAGACTTAACCGAGCATAGTATGATTGTGGAGCTAGTAATTTAAGATATTTTGGATGAGTTTGATATACGTTTTCCTATTTTGAAATAACATGAACAATTGTTTAATATGTTGTTTAACAACTTTCGATTCAGTGTAGACTTAAACAAACAATTGAAAATGATTCATAAGAATAATACGATTGCTTGTATGGATCTTAAATTGATATATCTCTAGTCCTTCTGTGGATGAGAAGATGTGAAACGCTTCCCTATAGTACGAGGTTTCTCTAAGATGTTTCCCCATTTTTGGGACGACCTATCTGCACGAAATACCGCACCTCACATACACAATTAACTTACTCGCATCATCAGGGTTGTTTCCGTGTAGATACAAGCGACTTCTTTGTGGACAGCACTGGATTTCT
The DNA here is from genome assembly GCA_022664845.1 of Lepisma saccharinum. Lineage (NCBI taxonomy): Eukaryota > Metazoa > Arthropoda > Insecta > Zygentoma > Lepismatidae > Lepisma > Lepisma saccharinum. The sequence continues at coordinate 20,426 of JAGDQP010012112.1, forward strand.
GAATATCATTCAATTTTAAGAATCTGATTAACCTAGAGTTTTAAATAATAATTACTTATCTATCTATAAAAGTTGAAGCTTTTTTGATTTCATGGTGTTTGTAGTGCTCACAATCTTCAAAATATTGAGAATCCCTGTTTTATGCTCTTATTTTCTCTTCTTGCACTTTACGAATTTTTGTGCTTTTAAATAATTTCCAACCATTGTATTTCTTCTTAATTTTTCTGGATAGCAATAACTAAAGTAAAACCGATGAATGCTTTTCTTCTGATAACATCCAAAATTTAAAACTTCAATGCTACTTCTTCATTAATTATATTCTTAAGCTGTTTTTGTCTATGCATTTTTCTTTTCGTTATTAAATCTTGGTATGGTAACTGTATATTCGACTTTATCCTTATATTTTATTATATATAGCAAAATATGCTTCTCTTTATCCGTTTACGAAGTCACTTTGAGCCTGCAAGCTTCTGTCATTTCTTCTTCCCGCTTGAAGTAGAATCAAATAAATCAGAAATTATTCATCTACTGTTTCTACTGTTTTTCTAGTCCCAGTTCGGGTTTATTTAACTTAACAAAACCACGGGTTACCGGTCACAACCGGAGCCCGTCGAAAACACATTGTGCAATAGCCTGACCAAATGATTTCTTTGGTCGAGTCTCCTACCGAGTATTGCTAAAGAATAAGAATTTCTATAAAAATCAAACAGTTGAAACAAAAATAAAACATTAAAATGTAAAGAAATGCAAAAATAAAAAATAATATTATTGTACTAAAATGCCGTAGTTCTGTATAAATTTGTAAAAAAAAAAAAAAAATTCGAGTCCTTTAAGCAATTTAGGCACAAGATAGGGATAGGGGAGGGTAAAGGATTTGGGAAGGCATCGTCCCTGACTTCCTTCAAGGTACCATCCTAGCATTTGCCAGGAGTGACCGAGGGAAACCTCAAAAACCTAAGTCGGGATGGGAGGCATCAGGTTTTGAACCCGAGATGTCCCGATTGCGAAGTTAATGTTCTACCACTGAGCCACAGCTGCTTGGTTTGTCCTTTATATAGTGGTAAGCACAATTTCAATACGTACAGAAATTATTACACAGTATGTGTTTCCAATTTTCAATGCATTTCACGCAAATCTTTAGAAAATGGACCCTTGATCGTTTCCCCCGTGTATCCTTCAAATGGATATAATTCGTACTTTCTTAAATCAACAAAACATCTTCAATTTGCATAAAAGTTGGTGGATGGGAAATCATGTGACCACGACAAGCTAAGGGTGATCAGACTGTCATCAATATCCAGGAAACTATAATGAGGATATTCAAAATTCGTACCTTGTAGTTTCTCTTATTTAGACAATATCGATGTTGTCAAACAATAATCATACCAACTACTAGTCCATTTGAGGACCACTATGGTTTTTATAGATAAATATGTGTTGTTCTTTTCTCTATTATTTCTAATATACTATTTTAACTTCTTTTTGGTTTTAATTTCAGGGTTGCTTATTCAAAGCCAAGAAAACGAAAGAGATTTGAATGCCACGAATGCAACCATTCGTTTACGAGAGCAGCTGAATTGAGACGTCATAGAAGAAGCCACACTCTAACAAAACCTTTCCATTGTAACGAGTGTGATAAGAGCTTTCCTCGTTCTGATTCGTTGACTCGACATATGAAAACGCACAATAAGATCAGGAAGATATTGATCTGTGAGCAGTGCGACCTAAAATTCGTAGACGAGAACGAATTTAAACAACACATGCAAAAGCATACAGGTCGAGATTCCGTTCGTTGTGGCCATTGCGGTAATACATATTATGATAAGAAGACTCTTAGTCGACATATATTAATCCATTTGGGAGAAAAGGAATTTACTTGCGATCTTTGCGAAAAGCAATTTCGGCTATTTAATGACTTAAAAAGACACATGCGCACGCATACCGGTGAAAAATCTTTTATTTGCGAAATTTGCAGTAAACAATTTACAAGAATAACCACTTTGAAAGAACATTTGAAGAGCCATTCAGAGGATCAGTCTTTCTGTTGTCAGCATTGTGGTATTACATTCTCTCATAAAAAGGTACTACGACGACATGTATTGGTGCATTTAAGAGAGAGCCGTCTCTGCTGTGAACATTGTCAAAAGACATTTAATGTAACTTGTGACTTTAAGCGACATTTACGAAGTCATACAGGTGAGAAAATGTACAAGTGTCGTATTTGTCATAAAGGATTCACAAGAAAACATAATTTTAGGCTTCATGAATGCAGGATATAATGACATACTAGTCATGAATTTATTTAAGGCCTATTATTAGTCACGGGTTGCCAGTAAAGGTTAGTTGCTGGAATTGTACTTAATGTAAGCTGCAATTGTATACAAATTTATGATCAGAATTTGATACGTTGCTGCAAGGGTATTATTTTACTAGCCTTATTAGTCAAGGAAAAGAACTTTTGAATTTTTTTGCATTTGTTTGATTCATCTGAAGGACAAGTATTATAAATAGCATATTACTAGCTACTGGAGAGTTAGAGACAAATTAAATTTAACCGTAATAGCATTTATTAATACACAGTGGATGTACAAGTGAAGGATTATAGCATTATACTGGTGCTATTTATCACCAAAAGCAATTGCATTATTACATGTTTTCCCATGCAAAGCATGTTTCATGCATATAACATTATTCTAGTTGTACTCATAAATATAGCATGGTTTATAGAATTATTTTGTTGATCTAATACTCAGTTTGACATAGTTGCAGCGTTGTTGGATTAACTTGTTTCTATCCAGTGCGTTTAATATAAAAGTAGTGAAACAATTTGCATTTAACAATAACTCTTCAGTAAATATTGTTCTAATACTAATCTAGTCAGTGTGCCTAGTCTTGAAAAGTTGCATTTGTTTTTACTCACACGAATGCATGTGCATATTTTTATAGTTGTAGTTATCAATGTAAATTACTGACGCACTTGTTATGGATATAACATTAATTCTGTCAGTTTAGAGACTTTTAAGAATGTTTTTAAGGAACTTAACAAGTTTATTGTATTTGTATTCATTTTACTTCTCAGAATTACTTATGAAGACTGTTGTCAAAGCTACTTATTTTAAAATATTATTTACTTTATAGAATTAAACTGTTACTAGTCACGGCTGTTAGTAATTGTAGAGCAATAGCGACATTTTTACAGAACCAAAGCATTTTACTAGTCATTGTTCGAACTATAACGAATAGCTTTAAATCAATGTTATTTATTTGTGTGAATGTAAACCATAGGCGAAGGAAAGAGTTTTATCAATCACTGTTGTTAATAAACTAAGTTGCAACGATTTTTTTATTTTATGTATATTCACCCTTCTCCTAGCTATCCACTGTGGAATTTCAAGAAGAAGAACTGTCTGAAAGAACTTTTCGTAATCGAGCTCAACAGGACATGGCATAGAAGAACATCTCGAGCATAAAACAGGTTTATATCCCTGTAGTTTCTGACAGGATACAAATGCAAGTACAATAATGGAACTCTGAGGTGATTACATCCCTAAATAGGCTTGTTAAAAAATCGATCCACTTTTGTCAACCTGCAGTCTGCGTTATGTACATAGTGTTAACAATCGGTTCTTCGACAGAAATTTGTAGTCTCAGTCAGAAACTTTTAACTAATGAACTTCGACTTTAATCTTACACTGCTCTTAACTTTTCAGTTACTGATATGAACAACATTTCCAATTTTATGGGATGGAATTTTCGAGGTAGGATAGGGGTTTCCGAAAAATTTCATACCAGACTAGGTTGTTGGCTAGAATTGTACCTAGTATTTAGGCCCTGGCGCCGCTTTTTAATCATTCCTTGTCCAAGGGAAACAGGAAATAAATTAGATTGATGGCTTGTAGCTTCAGGTTCTATAGAAGGCATAACATTTCAATAATATCATTTAATTTTGGAGTTATATTTTCAGGCCTGAGTGAGGATGTCTTAAGCATGGTTAAGAGATTAAATTTAGTAAATACATCATTTAAGTTCCTTTATTTTCTCAAGCTTGTATGAATTTCACAGTTGCTTGAAGTTGTGAAATTCGAACACTCGCTTTTCAACATTTTTGACGAATTACGCTTTGTTCATAAATATTTCGTTACATTGTTGTTCAGTTATTATCGTTACTGTGCCATCAAAACGAATTAAAATGGTCAAAATTCTTTACCTTATTACAGGTAAATAATATACTGATATTGCTTATAATTTCGAAATCGTGAAGAGCTCTTTGGTTGACTTGACTCTACCCGGCTTCCGTCGTTCAGTAACCACGTTCGCAGACTTGGAAAGCTATTGGAAAGTTTGAACCCTGTTTCCGGCAATCTTGAGAGGTTTTCATATTTTTCACCAGATAAATACCATTATTATATCTAAACTCAGCCTCTGCACCCCTACATTTTTGAGGCCCATCACCTTCCACCTGCCTCTTCCTTCTACTGACCGCTACTTAAGGACTGGATACTGTTCTTTAGATCCTCATCATGTAGTACATTTCGCTATGATAAAGCTTTGAAGTTACATTTACCAGGTGCGTAAATATGAAACGAGGATTTATGTACAGAAAAGACACAGTGATTGGATGACAATGCTAAGAACTATTTTATTCGAAGTATCGGCCATCGCCAGCGATACATTTCTGCCATCGTTCCGGCAATGTGTTGATGCCTGAATAAAAAAACTGTGCCTCTTGTCCTGCAAACCAGTCATCAAGCCATTGTCGTAAGATGTGAAGCGCTGGTCAGCAAGTGCGTGTCTCATGGATGCAAATAAGTGAAAATCGGAAGGCGCCAAGTCTGATGAGTAAGTCACACGCGGAAGGATTTCTCAGCGAAACGTCGCAATCGTTTCCTTGACCGGTTTTGCTGTGTGGGAGGGTGCATTATCGTGAAACACAATCACTTTGTTGTCTTTGGTCATATTCTGGTCGTTTTCACGCAAAGTTTGATGCAAATCGATCATTTGTTGTCGGTAACGTTAGATATTAACGGTTTTGCCAGGTTTCAGCAGTTCATAATAGATCACTCCCTTCTGATCCCACCAAACACAAAGCATTGTCTTCCGTCCATAGCGATTTGGTCTTGCAGTCGATGTCGCCGGTTCTCCTGGAGTTACCCATGATATTTTACGCTTAGGATTCTCGAAATAGATCCACTTTTCGTCACCAGTTACAATTCGATGGAGAAATGATTTCCTTTTGTACCTGGCGAGCAGAATTTCGCAAGTGGTTTTTCGGTTTTCCTGCTGTCGTTCAGTCAATGCACGTGGAACCCATTTTCCTACCTTCTGAATATTGCTCATGGCTTTAAACGCATGGAAAGTGCTTCTCGTGTCACATTTAATTGATCCGTGAGTTGTTGTTGCGTTTCAGCGCCATCCTGATCAAAAAAAACTTGCAATTAGCTGTTTGCAAACTTTTTCGGTGGTCTTCCACGTTCTTTGTTTCGCACGTCAAAATCGCCACTTTTAAATTTTGTAAACCACGCATAGCACTGTGACTTACCAAGAGCATGATCACCGTAAGCTTCGACAAGTATGCGATGCGATTCCGCAGCAGTTTTCTTCAAATTATAGCAAAAAACAAAGCAAACAAACAAAAAAACAATGCTGTCCGCACATCGTAGTTTGTAGGTACAAATTGCGCCATGTTCAACGCTATCAAACACTACACTAGGACATGAAACTTGTCTGGTTGCGAGTTGCAAATCGTTATCAGCAGTCAAAACAAACAAGTGGCGCCAAGGACGCAGTTTTTCGGTAACCACAGTGACAGTTAACGCCGTCTATGCAGAAATTCCGGTTTCATATTTACACACCTGGTATCCTTTAGATAAATTTTGTTCAAGTTGGGAAAGGGGTGAAGAGAACTCGGCCAGGGCTTGCTAAAGTGCCTCCACCACATAACTTGCTGTGATCTAGAGAAAATCTGGAAAGTTTGAATTGTATTTATGATATTTAGGCATCTAGGGCTCAGGCTGCGATAGGAGGGGAAAGGATTCGGGAAAGCGTCGGCCAGGGCCTATGTTGAAGGTGCCGCCACGGCATTTGCCTGGTGTGACAGGAAAATCCCTATAAAACCTAAGTCAGGATGGTCGGCCGCTGGGTTCGAAACCGCGACCTTCCGAATACTATGCCAACACACTACCACTGAGCTACGGCGGTTCCGTCTGGAAACTTCGAGTCAGGATGGCCAGCCAGTACGATTAATACCAAATTTTTACAAATTCAAGGCCTAGGATGAACTGAGTTACTGTCACTTGTTATGTTAATCTATTTTGAGGGAATAGAATAGTACAAAGCTTTTCAAGATTGATCAGCCTGAGCCACAGTTGTCTAAAGGCCTTGAAAATGAATTCAATTATTCAGGATTAGTATGAACGGTGTTATAAATACCAAAATAAGCTATTACATTTGATATATAATATTTTCTCGTAACCTTCTATTGTGGTATTATTTAAAGTCAGTTTCAATATTTTAGCGTAGCGTAGTACAGGGCATTGTATCTGTAATGAGGTATCATTAATTTATTTGCTCGGAAATGCAGTAATTTACATTAATTTAGTATATTTTCAAAACCAGGTTAAGTTTGTGTGAAACTACCTGTGGAAAACTATGTAATCATCGCTAAAATTTACCAATAAGGTTACTGAACAAGAAGATCCACTTTTAAACAACTCATTTAATTCCATAACTGTCTCAAGGCTAAAAGAATAATATTAAGGATTTACTAGAAAACTAATAGCGATAATAATCGAATTATACAATCCTCAAGTCGAACATCTTAGTTTCCAATCTACTCGGTATTATTAGATAAAGAAAAACTAAATTTTACAAATGTTTGCTTTGAGCAATAGGTTTATAGAACGATTCATGAAACTAGTACTAAAACAACGAGTCGAATACGTCAGTCTTTAGTGCTCAGACCAAAGTTTTTGAAGAGTTTCGGATCAAATAGAAAATTTTATAGGATTTTATATATATTCGTACCCCAATGCTGATAATCCTTGCAAAAAATTCGACCGCGATTATCTACTAGAAAACGTTAAAAGTGTGGACCAAGGGGAAGACAGCTCGGGAAGCCGCTGTATCGGCTCCGCAGTTTCGGTTCGAACAGACATTTATTATTTAAATATATACATGAACATATCTGACAGTGGTGAAAAAGACTGCAAAGCCACTCGACAGTGTAACGAATAGTTTGGCAGATATAGACCAGTATTTGTCTCCACAAGGGTTTTCTACAAGGTGAAGAAAACAGAAGGAAGAATCACAATAGGCGCACCAGGACAACCTTCAGAAACACACTCCATGGGCCCAAGGTCAAATGTAACTTGAATGATACTCTTGATATTATACGGTCGAGAGTTACGGGTACCGGCTGGATATACCCGCCAATTACAAGTATGGCAACATAGGATGATACACAGGAGTAGTCAACTATTTCTGGGTGATAGAATGCATTTTGATAATAATGACGTGGTTTCTCACTTTAGATGCTGAAGTATTGTTCAAAGTTCTTACATAATCCGTCATTCGTCTTGCATATATCTTGTGTTGTCAAAAGATAAACACACACACAGTGGTTAGACATAATTCGTTGGTTTTGATGGTATGATCATATGGGCAACATGTTTTGCAGAAATAGATTCGTCTAACACGCTAGTATATTTGTGCGCAGTACATGAGTCACAGAGCAGGAGACTGTGTTGATTGCTTGCAAGATTTTCAGGTAGGACAAGGATAAGAATGGTTTTAAATGTCTTTTCGACATATTGCCACTTGCACTAATCTACACTAGAAGGACAGTTTTCTGCAATCTGCTTCTTGATCTTTGGATTCAACGATTTTTCTTGTAAATAAAAAGTTTTTTTTATGATAGATGACCACTCATTAACAGTCCTATATGTATTACATTGCTGAGCGTTACATGAGAAGATTTAAGCAGTTCTCTTGTTGTATTTTGATTTTCAAATTATGTCGAACCCGATATTAACTCATAATTAAAAAACACTTTGATCACAATTCCAAACACAAGACGGTTCTATGTAGAGATTGATTTACTTCTTACACAAAAGGTTCCCATATTGCTGAATGTATGCTTCTTGTAAATGTTAATTCTTGTAAATAACTAGCTACCTCTCTAAATAAAAGTTGGATATAATAATCTTCCTAACACAGCGTCTCAGTATTGCAGTTCAGCGAGGGAATGTATTATCTATTCTTGGTACGTTGACTCCTGGGAAGGCATTAGATGAGATTTTCCTCCTTTAATTCTTTGTTTTTTTGTAACTTCAGAAATATTAAATTCAATTCTAGTTATTTACAGTTTTCAAAGAATCTTAGAGAGAATTTCTGACACGTGTTTCGTCGTTGTTAAATTGATTCAGTTAAAATGGGTTTTCTTCAACAATCAAGTCAATGTAATTCTTTAGTTTAAATTCGCTTCGGAATGTTGTTGAATTGTGCATTGTTATCATAAATCTTCGTATAGTCTGATTCTACAATCATTTTCTGCTGTGCCCTTGTTGTATATATATAATAATGAGAAATGTAACTTAAATTTAAAAACAGTTTACAAATCTGGGTCTAGGTTCAAATCTCCTATTTTCTTAAAAAAAAAAGTGCTTCATCGTTACCAGTAACGAGTATGATTTTTCGAACGTGGGTTAGGGCTCTTTGTTATACGATGTACAAATCAAGTTGCAGCGTGAAACAGTACTGTCCACTTCAGACTGGATTGACGAAAAAAAACACCGGACTTATAATTTATCATATCAAGTTTCGGGTGAGGAGTTGTTAAGCGTTTCCCACTGCGCTACACAAGAGATAAACAGAAAAATGTACCCAGATTACATTTACGGTATGTCACGTTTCCAGATCATTTTTATGTGCTTGTGTCCTCGGATAGAATACTCAGGAAATGGGGATAATCAAATACGAGAGGAATTGCAGCAAAAGTGTGCAAACCCACATAGCAAAATGTCGTCCCAGGAATATCTGACGGATCTCCTGGCAGGATATCGGACGTCCGTAGGACGTCCTGTTTAAGTCCCGTTTACATCCATGGGACGTATAGTTATAATTAATCCTTCGTATAACTATACGAAGGCATATCGTTCGTATAGTTATAATTAATTAAATAATAATAATAGTAAGGTCGATTTAATTTATAGAAATTCCAGGTAGGTAATCCCGCACGGCTTTCCGGGGACATCCAGGGGACGTCCATACGGGATGAACTGTTTGTATTACCCATAGAGTTATCTCCCACGGACGTCCTTAGGACTTCGCTATGGGAGCTTGAGAAATCGGACGTTAATGGGATCTAAATGGGACGTCCCAGGGATGTACTCTGCTATGTGGGAAAGTGTGCATCAATATGAATAAGAGGGTTTGAAGCACACCCTTAAACTTTAATCCCCCAATCCTCCGCTTGTACATCCGCACATAGACAGCACACCAAAACTACCCATAGCGCCATAGATATAGGCACCAACAGGCAAGGCGAATACACAACTTACTTATACTTGTAAAACGCATGGTACTAGCTTTTAAAAGCATCTCTCCTTCAACTCCTACCTTCACATGTCCCATGGTAGAGCGTCCACCTCTGGTGCTACGGGTCGTCGGATCGATGTCTAATCATGCCATAGACAAACACCTTTGGTCACGCTTTGTGGTGGACAAACACCGTGTGCGTGGGCTTTCTCGGGGTGCTCCCATTTTCTCCTACTTTCTTCATTCCACCAATTCATCCCATCATCATCCATACGGCCTCAGCCATAGTTGTTAAAGGGACTTAAAATTAATTCAAATTCAAAATTCACACAATCATTGCTCATAGAGCATCCATCCCATAGTGTACACATAACCATATCGCCACGTTCTTTGTGCTATCCCTGTTGCCGCTGTTGTAGTAGTTCTATATAACTTGAGCTGTGAAAACAAAATTAACTTACTCGCTATCGCTTACGTCTTAAGCTACAGGTTTCTGCCTTTTCGTATTGCTTGTCTCCATAAGGAACAAATTTGATCTTGTAAAATTATTTTCTGTTGGTTGTTGGTTGTACGCCTTCGTAGATTATACAAAGCATAAGCAACAATACTTCTGATTCTTCTGTTGGTATAATGAGTTTGTTTAGAATATATTGGTAGCAGTAGTTTTTTTATCTTAATTTCTTCGATTAAGTATGTTTGGAAGTCGTTTCATTTTTTCATTTTTAGACAACAGTAACTGTAATGGAATAAGATACTAGAACTTTATAGCACTATTATAAAAACATTTATCTACATGTACAACTAAATATAACTATTTACATCTACTACAACCAACTATTATTAACTACATCTACTATTCTTCTTCGAATTTATAATGACCCTTTGGTAGAGTCTTTATACCATCTTCTAATACACATCTTTTATCACAACACAACTTAATGCAAGGTTTGGTTTGGGTCCCCTTTTCCGTTTGAATCGGATATTAAGAGGTAAGCTCTATGCTTAGCTGCTTGATGACCATCTCCAGCTCTTTATGGACTTCGTGTACTCTGCTAACAGTGAGATTTTCCAGTATGAAATAGTGCCAGTTCACCGGGGGCGCATAGGTGCGCGAAAGGTATCAGGAACATTCAGGCAACTTGCAACGCGCGATTTGATCTCTTAAAACGCCAGACATTAATCATATCGAGCACATGTGGGGTATCATCGAACGGACTATTCATACCCAGGATTCTCCACCTGCAATAACCACTGAATTGTGGACGGCAATCGAGAATCCATGGCTGCACATCCCTCCAGCGATTCTTCGCGTCCCTGTCACGTCGAGTTGCTGCACTTCGCCATGCTCGGGGGGGTCCCTTACGTTATTAGGTAGATATCGCATGACTTGGAATTTCAGTGTATAGCAGCTTTGATATTGTTTTTCCTTAAATATACCTTGATATCTAATAATGTATAAAAATCAACTTTGACATTCAATGCCTTTCGTTCGAAAAAGCATCCTGAAAATCGTTTTTTTTTATATTTTGACAATCACATTTGGAAACCATTTTGACTATTTCGATTACGTTTTAGGCCTCTCAAATTGAGTACCAAATTATTAGGTAGACCTTAAAGAAAAATGTCTTCATTTCAATATTCTATGATAAGCCAGTCAACTGATATTCAATTTTCTTTAAACGTCTGCAAACGCACACTTTGGGATTCGATGCCGTTCAAAAATGGCCACCATTAATTAAACGGTGGGGATACTAATATTTTTTAAACGGAGTAGAACGACAAGTTTGAACTTCTTCAGATGAACTGCCTTCTTTCTGGATGTTTGTCATGGTGATTAGGGTGCGTGGTCATAATATTCGTAGCAAGATGTCCGAAGAAAGATGTCGAAAGCAAAAATGCCCAAAGACAAATATGTGCAAAACAGAAACGTCCATAGTAAAAAAATGGCCAAAGAAAAATGTCCGAAATAAAAAATGTCGAAAATAAAACATGTCAAAAGCAAATATGTACTTAATTAAAGATGTCCAAAAGAGAAATACCCAAAGTAAAAAATATCCAAAACAAAAATATCCGAAGTGGAAAAGTCAAATGTTAAATATGCAAAGCAAAAAAAATGTCCAAACAAATTGTCCAAACGCTAGAGTGTTCAATACAAAGATGTACAAAACAAAAGTGTAAACTGACGAATGTCCAAATGAAAATACGTCCGAATACAAACTATCCTAAATGAAAAATCGCCAAAGCAAGAATGTACAAAATATAAAACGTCGATAACAAAGAAACCAAAAACACCCAAAACGAAAATGCGTTCAAGTAAAAAAATCCAAGTATTGCCCTAAGAGAAATATTGTGTATAAAACCAAAACTCTGTCTATCTGTTCCTATGTTATTTATATAAATCTACATGCGTACACATATTTCACTCAAATTAAGTACTTGAAAATACATCTGCCTTGAAATATGCTGAATGTAATAATGTACTGAGACAGGTCAAAGATGTAATTCGGTTCTGGTAATGTGACCTAGTTGTCAGTTTTGCAGTGTCCTAGTCGTAGAGTACCTATATAACTGGTCCTAGTAGCTAAACAAGTTTGGTGCACATACATCCAATGGTATGGAAGCAATTTGAAACATATTTTTGAAATTGTTCGAAAACGCTAAGAACAGCGTTACCTGCGATGCCCGAAGTATGTCTATAATCTGTTCTAGCAGCTAAATATCAATTTTGGTTCTGATGTGGGCAATAATATGATTATTAACATTTGTAAATTTAGAAATCGGTTGGCAACACTGATACAGCGCCCGGAGTATCTCTATTACCTGTCCCAGTACCTAATTCAGACATATACGAAATTTAGTGTATGTCAATGAATGCGTGTACAAGGTTGCCAGAAAGTCCCTTTTACAATGACTGATTTATGCAGTCAGTGTTTCTTTCGGGAAAAATGCTCTAGGGGTGTTTTAAATCTTCAAAGGGGAGATAGAGAGAGAGGGCTTAACCCTCTTACCGGAGCTACACATCACGGTGGATAGCGAGACCTCAAAGGCTCCTCAGAAAAAATAGTGAAAGAGGTAGAAAAGATAGAAAAGAATGAGAGAAGAACGTGCATAACGCTGACACTAAATTAGTGAAAGGTTTCCGTACCTTCTCTATGAAAAAACATGTAGTACATCTCACATTCATGCAGTCACCATATCATTCACTTACTTAGTACAATAAACTAAAACTTCTTTCACCCGGACTTCATGGAACCGGACCTGTTCCACATAAACGAAATTCAGCATTTTTCCATGTTATAAACGCTTACAAATATAGAAATACAGTAACAAAATGATTTATTTTACAAATTATAAAATTTGTTTTAATAAATTGAAAGGAAATACAGTACAACACTGCACATTTACGATGCCGAGAATGATTTCGACGTGCTCACATGTAATCGATGTACAAGTATCTGGAAACTAACGAAAAATTACGTTAGTTTCTTTCGAAAATGATTCCCTATAGACAAGGTTTTAGTGTAGGTGTACTAATAAATTCTATCTTTCGGATATACATGCGGATGCACAATGCATTAGAAAGTGCTGTTACTTCAAAATATATGTTACGTCGACTCATCCCGCAAACTGAAGTTTCTGTTTTCTGGAAAATCACTAGCCATCTCTGCATAATGTTGCAATATCAGAAAAGAAATTTTGAATAGGTATCACAAGGAAAATTAATTTTTATTTATTGTGAGAGAGATACACTAAAAATTTAAAATGTTAAATTTCCAAGGTTGCCTTTTCGCTTCACTACACAGGCTGTAATTCTAGTAGAAGAATTAATAGTCCTTAGTTTAACAATATTTATTGCTTTTATTTGGTGGGATGATTGACTCAGTCTGAAGGGGAAGATAGTATACCCCTAGTCACCCCTAAGAAAGAAACACTGTATGCGGTTATGTTTTTATTCTTCATTTTCTTACGAATTCCTAACTGCAAACGTTTAGGGTGTTAATTTCTTATTTTAGCAACAAATGTAAGCTTCTTCGCGACGAATCAATTCGTATCCGCATTAATTACAGTGTAAAGAGACTTTCCGATCACCCTGTAGATTTATATAAAAACATTGGTATAAAAGTTGTAAAATAGGCTTGTAACACTGAAAATTGGGATGCTTAGAGATGGGAAAACCGACAGTATTATTCCATTATATCGAATAAAAGTTATGTCAAGTTTGATCCTGATATTGAAACAATGTGGATGTTTTTTAAACCGTGGCAACACTGAGAACAAGGTTGCCATACCGACTCCAAAATATCTCTATGACCTGGCCCAGTACCTAGTGAACACGCATACAAAATTTAGTGGAAATCAATGAAAGCATGTAAATTTGTATAAGCACAGACCGACAGACAGTCTCAGTTTTATTTATATCAGTGGTTCTCAACGTTTTTTGTTCGCGGGATGCTATTCTTGTAGTGCGTTCCAGCGGCACACTAACATACGAGTTGGTAACAGTGCAGGAGATTGAATCACAGTAAGGTGTAAAGAAAAAACAACAATTTAACTGTAAAAGAAAAATATGATTTAGCTCATAAATATTTCTTGTGTCTTTTTCAAAATAATTATAGAGTGAAATTATTTGAATGATTTCTTTTATCGGCAGAATCACAGTCTCGGAAGTTTCGCACACACCTGTTCAGAACCACTGATTTATATAGGCAGGTTATTATTAATTGGGAGCGGGGGTGGGGCATTGTTCTGTCATTATTAATTTGGACAATTTACCCATTTCATATTTTTCTTTTGCAGGTTTTACGCATTCAAGATTTAGGAGATTGGACGTTTTTTTGTTGGCCATTTTTGTTTTTAAAAACTTTTCGCTTTGGACATTTGTCACTGTTGACATTTTTCTCTTTAGATAATTTTCCTTTAGACATTTTTTTTTCTGTGGTCACTTTGGTTTCGGATATTTTTGCTTACAACATTTTATACGTTGGACATTTTTGCTTGAGAACATATTTGCTTCGGTCATTTTTGAGTATCAACATTTTGATTCTGTACATTATGACCTGGAATGGTGTTTAGGATATATTCGAGAAACAAATACTCGGAAAATATCAAACAGCAGTTGCTGCTGGTTCAAAGGGAGTAACAAATACATTCATGGCCAAAAAGGAAGATTTATAAATCAATACCATATTTGATATAAAATTTTCCACAAAATGTTTATTTTGATAAATACCGGCTAGTGTCATTTATTTTGAAAATTCTGACAAAGATTTTATGGGAGAAGTATTGTGGTAACGTTATTTGATAAAAGTGTTCCATTTTCTATTAAAATATAGAAATATTACGAACAGTATTATGATTTTGAGCAAAAGCATGTCCAAAATTCTTTAAAATCCGTTTGAATTTGTGTTTCTGTGATGAACACTTTCTCAGCAATGCCAACTTAAACGATATAACACAAGCAAATACAGATCTTTGATGCGAATTATAAAAACATCATCACGAGAAGAAGGTATTACGGGTCCAGTAATTTTTTTCATTAAATATCTAGATGAAACACTTACAGTCTCTGGTGCCATGATTTAATCATGTTCAATTTGACGTGGAATTCCTCACACGTGACTTCATTTCATGCTACAGTTTCTTGAAAGCAATAAAGTGGTATTAAACAACTTAATAGGAATTTCTTAAAGCGACTCACCGGGATTTTTAGGGGGAGCGCATCGATAGATGTTATATTTTTAAAAAAATGTTATGTACATGAAGCATTTATTATTTAAAATTTGGTAGCTTTTTTAATGTTCGGTTGAAAAAAATATAAAGGATGACATGTATTATAAAGAAATGAACTATCTTCTATGATTTTTCAGTTCTATATGACAATCATTATAAAAAACCCTTCGGGGTAAACGGAAGAGTGATGCTTGAGTTCTAGTCACAAAGGAAGTGATATCCATTTTGCGAGTGATTTTATATCTGTCACTATGGCGGAAGTGTTTCCTTTGTAATAAAATTAAGAGACTTAGTATCCTCCCTTCCGCCATAGTGACACACAGAAAGTCACTAGCAGAATGGATATAACTTCTTTTGTGAATATAATTCTTGCGTTACTCTTCCCTTTACCCTGAAGGTGTTTTTGTACTGATATCACTAATTTTGTAAGGTTTCCTATTAAAAAAAGGTGCATAGTCTTCATGCGAAAGGTCGATTTTGGACCTTGGTAGGCTCCGTATCTCGAAAACGGTAACTCCTATTAAAAATAAGAATTCTTTACCCCAACGGGGCCCGCAATTGATTCCCCAAATCCCCTGGAACCAACCATTTAGGGTTAAAGCAGAAAGACAGACAGAATGACAGAGATACTTTTCGATCATTTGTGAATATTCTGTGATTAGGCTAAAAGAGTCATAACGTTTTGAACCCCTTCACCGATTTTCACGCGTTATACACCGTTGGAAAGGTACTCAAGTGTAGATTAGGATTCCGTAACTTTCAGCCGCCTATATGGTCTAAGTCAGTGCTATCATCAGAAATGTGAAATTTAATGTTTGTTCGAACCGCCCTAGGGGATCCCAGGATGATCCTACCGACCCAAATTTCTTTCTGTTTTTTAGTATGGCAAAGCACTTTCAAATGCAAGTTTAAGCATCAAAATCTGGCTTATAGCTCGCTAGATCCGAAATTAGCTGTATATATTTAAGTGCCACTAAGAGACTCGTTTGTGAGCGTCACTGGAAGAACTACCTTTCTTCATTATAACGATGATGTGACATCATAAATACCGTATAATAGTTTTTTTTCGTTAGATATTCTAGATGTTTATAGTGTTCTTTTAATTTTATGCCTTTACATTATTTTGTATAGATTAAGTTATTTTAAAGATTGTAACTTCAGTTTAAACAATAATGTTGTTAGATGAGATTTCATTTAAATATTATGTAGCGGTTACTGAGAATAATCCAACAATTTCCATGAACTTCATCGAAAGGCTGCAGAAATATGTTTAAATCTGACGTTTGTTTACTTCTCTCCATTTGAAGGTGTCCTGAATCAATTAAACGTTCATCCGTTATCTTACTTACTTCTTAGCCAGTTCTATACCTAGCCATGGCATGAAAAAAACAGCTCACCAGATGCACTCTGGGCATAGGAGTAGTCAATGATATGTGAAGTAAATTATGTACATGGTAACGAAGAAAATTCTTGGCTTTTTGATAATCAGAAACAACACAAATCAATACAGAAAATTTAGTTTACAGTTAATCGTCAAAGTAATCCCCATCAGCATTCAACACCTTTTCCCAACATTCCTGCATGCACACGCGGTAAAATGCAGGGGTCTTGGACCCGAAGAAGGCCGTAAGCGCCTGCCACAGGTCTTCCTCTTTGACGAAGGATTTCTAATGAAAGTGGTTACCCTGGGAATGAAAGAGGTGACAATATTTTTGCGCAAGGTCCAGTGAGTGTGGCAGATTGCACGGTGTCTTCCAGTAAATTCGCTGTATGCTATCCCTGCCCCCCCGCGCCACATGCGAAGATTGTCATCAAGAAACAGTATACCCTTGCAGTGCATCAATGCTCCTTGCGCTACAGTGCCTACTAACTGCTGGAAGTAGAGGTTTTAGTGTATCGCTTGGCGACTAATCCACCTGATCAGAGAATGATCTTACATGGATGTAGAGGTGCCCTTGTGGTGTGAGGCACAGCGTATCGTGGTGATAATACTTGGCGTGCTTGGGAGTCTCATACAGGACTCACTCTTTGTGACTAGTGAGCACTCGACCGAAAATGGGTGTGTTACGGTGCCGAGAAAGCAACGATGAACAGGCTGCCGCTCGTTGGTCTTTGTTTGCCCCTGACAGTGTGTGGGGTACCGACTTCCATATGCGGTACAGGTGAAGTCTGTTCTATCAGAAACCTGGAAACGTTCGGGAAACTCACTACATGCTTGTATTCTGCCCTGCTCTATGGCTGCTTTCTGAGCCACCTCATCCCACTGACACTACCGAGTTCATCACGCGGACAAATCTCCCGATCTGAATTTCTGGAAGCAATGTCTGCGGTGCGTTCATTATACCCAAAAGCTTGACGTATTCGATGACTAGATTCGACTGCGGGCAAATGCACCTTGAAGTCATAATGAAGACAGACCCGAATGAGCTACTTCGACAGCTCTATTTGCCTTCCCCACTACTCGAGCTATGACTGATGTGAGTCAATGTTTACTCACATCGCTTTACTTGAGGCACTTTTTTCTGTATCAGTGATCACGTCTTTCCATGCGCCGTCAAAAAGAGCAGGAACTTTTTTTGTTACATTGCACTTTCAGCAAAGCCATTTTGTATCCTTCTAACAGATCACCACGATTTTTAATCATTTCTACCTCACACCACTCATTTCTTCATGAATGTTCCTTTCCTTATTCCTTGTTCATATTATACATCACGTTACATTAAGTTGTGTGTAAAGCATTTGGTGTATATTTAATTTGCGCGCGATTATTTATTCTCGTGTCTGTTATGGGTTATGTATAATTCGTCTTGTTTGTTTACGTGTCAGTGTGTGACGTTATTTTGATCAGCTGCAACTTCATTGGCACGCGCAACTCTCCCGTATCCGTTGCCTGGTGCTGCTTGTGGACTCTTTACGAGTTTTCTCCGCTCCACTGTAAATCAGATTTTATTCAGATAGGACTACTAGGTGGAGATTTTTTTTGTATAGATTACGTGCATCCACGTAACTGAACTATGGATAAAACTTGACGGATTTGGTGAAACATAACTGTAGGTTAGTAAAATATGAGCTGCAGCAGAAAGTTATTTCTGTAAAGATTGTTTTAATTATCCACAGATCGATTACTTGGAGGCATTTCCATGCTTCATGATGGTCACTTGACTGTATGAAAGATTATGCCATATTGGCCAGTTCGTGGTATTCTGTAATATTTGAAATTAACGGGTACTGTGCACGGTAAAATTAATTATTATCTGGAAACTACGTACTAAGTGGTAAGTCTTCATGGAGCTATTTTTGTGTACCAAGTTGCGCATATGAACGGAAAGCGGCATGTGTTTTACAAACTTTTCGAATTTCTTTACACTCAGTGCAATTTCACTTTTGCTATTCCTTGTGCTTTAAGAGGTTCAATAATAATTGCTTTTCGTTACACCGAAGTTCTTGAGTATAAATTCAGACTTTGCACTTGCATCTGCCACTATTGAGACCGCGACTGACTCCTAGATACGACATTAGTATGCCTGTCCACACATCGTGTCGTGTCAGTGTGCAACAACTTTAACTCTGTTTCCAGATGTTCTACATGCGTGAAATAATGCACTGCAATGTGTCTAATAACTTTTAGCTTAAGAAGTTATTCATTTCTGGGGTCAAAGGCTCATTCCTTTAAGAATGTGTTCGTTATCTACCAATCTCCAGTTCAGTTCTTTAACAGATTGAAAAGAACAAGGCTTGGTTCTAAATACCTTTTCAAATTCAAAGCATACTTCATCATCGTCATACAAGCTACTTCCGATTTTATACTTCAGGCCAGCGCGCCTCGCATTCTGAGTTATTCTTGCAATGATTGCTGTGTTCAACTTGAATAATAGAAAGACATTTTTTTTATTTTAATGTTTCATTAAATATTGTTCTTCATTTTTATACCACAATAATACAATGTCAACTCGGTACACAATTAGGAAAAGGAACTGCCTTGGACAAACAACATTCCGGTAAAATGGAATCCAAAATCTTCGTTTACTTTCCTATATCAGTGTTTCCCAAAGAGCCGTTTTCTTTGGTAATTTGTCAGTTGATCCATATGCGTATTAGCTCCCAGAGACCTTGGAAATGTCACGAGGCAGTTAAGCGGCTAAGTTACCTTACCTCCACGTTCCCATGGTCACTAATTTAAGATAGTGTACGAAAAGTGCAAGAAAGCAATTATTAATAATACATATAACAATATTTTTTGAAAGAAAGAAAGAAGAAAAAGTATTACCCTGCCTTACAAAATTAAATTTCTAACAGTTATTAGGCTTCTTTTATATGACGAGAGCTATTCATAACGTAATATATTATCCCTTTTCTTTCTAGGTCTTTGCTTTAATACTTCAAAATATTCATTCGTTGATTTACTTTGTAGTTCTTTAAAGTTATCTAGCTTTACCCCGGGAATCAACCAAGTCGGATTTAAATCTATTAATACTTGTCTGGCACCCAGTTTTTCTTTGTCTGCTCCAGATTAATAACATTTATTTCCAAAATTCCATTGCTATTTTATGTAGGTTCACACCTCACTGATACAACATCTAGTTTCCCGACATACTTCTTCTCATTTCCAACGAAGCATCACTTTTAACTCTTCTCAGTTCTTATTCTGAAATACCACTTTGTCCTTGGTTTGTTGTTAGCTGTATTCTAGTATCTCTGGAGTTTTGTTCTATTTTCTTGCATTGTGATGTTTGGAAACCTTTGTGAATTAGAATTTTCTTTGAGGCCTTTAGGTAACTTTGATTTAGGGCGAATGGTTGATAAGAAAATTGTGGAATAAAGAAAGTGATAGGAAAAGAACATCCACGCACTCGATGTTTGTCCATCACAAATTCCACACACCGTGAGCTGGGTTCGAACCGAGAACCTGACGTACCAGAAGTGAGCGCTCTACCACTCAGTCTCCCGGAACCGTTTTTGCATTGCAGCTAAATATCAGAAGTCATTTTAGGTAAAGCAGGATTTTGTCTACTTGACATAATATAAAGTAAAGGATTCCACTGAGTACATACACTAAGTTTATTCTGCAACATGGACGAAATGTGGCAATGTTTTCAGGTCACAAAGTTGAGACGACAGAAGACTGTGTTTGCTAACATGAATTTCAAATTGTTATACCATATCTGGCCATAGAATGCACTATTCTTTTTACAAAAAGAGAAATATAGGATGCTGATATTGAAAAATAGATGATTACTTCGTAAGTTATAGTTATTACCACTTAGTTACATTTCATTTAAACAGAGATAAAATGAATCTTGTGGGCGGTATGGCTTACGCCCGTCCCGAATTAAACAAAGATTTAAAAATGCAAAAGTAAGTAATATAAAGAATCATAAACCTCAATAGCTTAGGAAATTTGTGTAAAAAACTAAATTCAAATATCCCAATTACAGCTATACTCTTATCTGGTGGAATGTTATACCTTCCCTAACGGGAAAACAGAGGCAACCGCCTATCATCAATCTTTCCTGTCTATCTTCCTTTTACTGCTCCATTTTTGAAGATCCTGATAGATTCAAAGCTCTTAAATTCTTGGAGAGAAACTCGAATTTTGAATCGAAGAAATAGACTTTCAGCGACAGCGTTATTTGGTGAATGTTAATGACTTCTTGTACTAATTGCTGTAAACACTTAAACGAAATTACTCACAAGACTATGAACCACTGCGCCAAGAGTTTTAGAGATCTCCAGTACTTTAATTAAAGAAATTACCTTGGAAACAGACTCCTAATTTGGAGGCCAAGCAATATTCACTCCTTTCCACTCAGATCTGGAAACTGTTTATAACTCCTAGAAAATTTTCTCCACTTTTGCCCGCAGTCTTAAAATCTATCTTCTTGAGACCTAATATGTACATCAAATTATTCCGTTTAAATTATATCGATCACACACGCGCAACAATATATTCTGGAATACAAGTCTCTCTGAAAGGCCAATCGCCAAAGCGCAATTTTACTCAGTAACTCTACTGTCCTACAGTAAAAATATAAATCTTTTCTTCATCGTATCTTGCATTCGGAGTAGTATGCTGATTTTAAAATTTGCACAAATTTGTCAGCACATGTTTTATTTTCTCAAGTAATTGTCTCCGGAAAAGATTCACCGAAAGGAAGACTAACCATGTACAATCTGAAATACTCCTTGGGAGGTACGATTCTATATGTTTGGAGTTTCGCAAAAAAGTGACCGAACAATGTTTCAAATCGAACAAGAAGTTCAGATCAGTTGATAAAACAAGCTCGATTTTTTTTACCAATAGCGATTATGAAATTGGATAACATATTTGACGAAAAGTCTAAATATCTAAATATACAAGATTTTGCACAGAAGTACTTTTCTCAGGAAGGGAATTTTATTGTTAAGGGCTTGCTGATTTTTTGACCAGTAATATCAAATAAATATTTAATAAGTTTGTTCACAGTGCTACAATTTTTAACTATATATTTTATTATTTTCTCTTCGCTGAAAGATACGTACACAAGTAATTTAGGCTACGTCCACGTAATGCTCCTGTATAATTTCTTAACTGCAGCAATGCCCTTGGAATAGTAACTGATATTTAATTCTAGATTAGAACCAGGCTGTAAGTTTCACCATACACTTTCTTAAATTTCACATTTACTAGTTTCTATCCTGTGTGGATTCTTTCATGTTCTTTCAAATAAGCGATCTGTGTAAATCGGATTCCACATTGTTCACACGTAAGGGGGTGAGTTCTTAATATATGCATTTTTAATTGACGGTCTTGAGAACAGACATATGTGCATATTTTACATTGAAACGGTTTTTCCATTGTATGAATTCTCATATGGTTCTTTAAGGTACCACCAATAGTACATTTAAATCCACATGTTTCACATTCATAAGGCTTCTCCCCTGTATGTGTTCTCATGTGTATTTTTAGGCTTCCTTTTGCACTACATTTGTATCCGCATAAATTGCACTTAAACGGCTTTATCCCTGTGTGAGTTTTTATATGCTGTTTTAAATAATTTTCTATACTAAATTTAGATCCGCAAATTTTGCAAGAAAAAGGTTTCTTACGTGAATGAGTTCTCAAATGTATTTTTAGAGCATGTTTTATAGCACATTTATATCCACATTTCTTACATCGAAATATTTTCTCTGCAGCATGATTTCTTGTGTGCCGTCTCCAACGAGGGTAGTCCGAAAATATCTTTTCACATAAGTGGCATTCGTACTTTTCCTCGTTACACGAACTTTTCATTTGATTCTTGGCTTTTCCTTTAACTCCTGGCTGAGTATTCCTTTCCTGTGACTCGGAAGAAGTTTCGTTCGATTCTTTTCCTGATTGTCGTTCTATCGCAAGCAATTTCCCACGTAATTCGCAAGACGAAGAATTTGAATAACACAATTTTGTTTGTTGGATACTTTCTTCTTCATTACTTGCTCTGTTTATATTGTTAACCTCACTTTCAAAAGTACCTAATATGTTTGTATCTTCTGATTTAATATCTGTGCCTCCCAAAATACATTCAACACAAGATAGGGAACTTGTATCCTCAGATGTTTCATTATTGCTTAAACACATCGCTAAGGGTATCACACATCTGTTGTTATCATGTTTTATATAACTACTAGCCTCAACACTTTTGTATCCAGTTGTTGAACTTTTCTCAGTTCTTATTGTTTCTGACGGAAGCAAACCAGATGAATCTGGCATTTCTTTCGGTAACGGATTGAACGATTCTTGTCCCACATCTTCATTCTCTGCATCCTCGTATATGTTGTAATCAACAAATTTAAGTGAGCTGCTACAGCCCTGCAAATACCCAAGTAATTTATAATTAGGAGATAGTAAAACATATAGCCTTATATTTGAAAAAAAAACAAGTATTTTCCCTGAGAAAGATAAAACGTTAGGTAAATTAACAACAGAAAGCCCTAATTAATACATTGCAGTCCCCAGTTGATCACATGTCGCGTGAAAAATAATCTATTATTTTTTTCTGGACCGGTAAAATACGATGAATATTTAGGGAAGGGTGTGCCTTTCTATAAGGACTTCAGAAGTTCTTGTAAACGTTGAACCACAAAGAAACCAACATAAGAAACACCATAAAGAAGTTCAAGGAGTAGGTGTTCGGGAAATATCCCTAAATATCTTATAATACTAGATACAAATTTACTCTCTAACAGAATAACAAAAAACTAAATTTAAAAATTTGCAAAATGTAAAATTTTGAGAAGCAAAAATACTATCACGAGCTGCCATATGCGAAGGACATCAAAGAAGCCTTCAATTTAATCCTAAAGCTACTTGATACGTGCGTCAAAATTAATACAGGCTTTAGGTTTAGTGCTACGTGTCTTGAAATAATGTAACTAGCGCTTTTAGAACAAGAGTAACAATGACGTTATTAGTTTTAAAAGTGACAATTTGGCGGTCTATTAGATAGACATTTAACAAAAAGAAACTAACTTTAACTTTCATAGTGTGGACTAAAGCCTTTTGAAATTTTATAATTATATGTATTAAACAAACGATTTCCTCGTAACATAATTTCTTCATATCATTATCTATATTCGTTTAGGTGTTTGCCTTCTAAGATGTAACAAACACAAGGTAATTACAAATACGTAAAATTTCTATATTTACTGAACTGAATTTTATTTATAGCCTTTAACCATCTAACGTTTTGGTCCGGATAGGGGAGGGAAAATGACACGAGATGCCGGCCAGTGGCTGAGTTCAAGATCTTTGCCTGATGTGACTGAGGAAAACCCTTGAAAACCCTCGGTCAGGTAGGTCGGTCGCTGGGATTGAACCTACGACCTCCCGAATGCTAAGACAACGTTCTAGCACTCAGCAACGGTCGCTTGGTTTCTACAGTTATTGTGAAACAAATATTTCACGGCTTTTGAAGTTTGGTGTATTTTGGGGGTAGGTGATCTTCAGTAAACAGGCTCTCCCGAAAAAGGAAACAACAACCAAGACAGATATACCTGGAGAAAATATTCCCACAGCTCTGTGATATTACGCAAATGCAGAAATAAAGTGACTTTCCGATGAATAGAAAGTTCATTTAATAATTCTTAAATGGACTGTGTATATGAAAAAAAAGGATACAGAAATATTAAGAAGGAATAGAAACTTGTTTTCCTCCTGTAATAGCAGCATAACATTAAAAGTCAATTATGGTAATTTCTTTCTTAAAAGCAAAATATACAGTATATATACACAGGTTAGTATCCAAATGTCTATTTGGTATATTTCCAAAAAGTAATAGAATTAAAATTATATATGACAACGTAAAATAACGTTCAAGCACATTTTTGCACTATTGTAAATCTTGCATTATTTAGGAATTATCATGAACAAATGTTGAGACACTTGTCACTTGTTGAGAAAAATAAAATAAAAATCCTAAAAAGGTTTTCAAATTTTAAAACGACAAATAACATGAATAAATTAAATGTTGTAATTCAGATTTCAAGAAGAAATAATTCGTTATGAATCCAACAAAAACATATTCCATTCTAGGAGTTGCAGTCACGATGACATGAATCAGACACTTGATGTTCAAGTTTTTGAAAGGAAAACTTGCAGCTTTTTTAATAACTTCATGGAAGGATATAGTTATCGCCTGCACACCATCCCGCCAGATGTCGTGCAGTTGGCTACAACGATTTATTGTAATACGAATATATAGTTAGCCTTGTACCTGCCGCAGAATGTTTTCCATTTAAAAGAGAAGGAAAAACGAATGGAACAACTTCGGCGAGTAATTTGATCCTAGTTCAGCCTTGGTACGTAAATAAACTGAGTGACAAAATTGATGATGGAAATGTAGCACGTCGTAAACGCACTATTTCTAACAGACAAAGTCATTAACATGCTCGACCTTAAATTTCAGAAAATCGTTGAAGTTTCTTTTTAATTAGACACAAATAAGAACGACAGAATATGAGATTGAGTTATACTCCTTCACGAATTTCTCATTCAACTGCATGGGTACCAAGTGAAGCACACAATACATGTAGTTCGACGAAGGATCTCCCCTCCGCACATATTCATCTCACCCTATCAATCAAATCCTGACAGAAGTGGACAAGAATTATATTATAATTACAGGCAACAATAAAAGAACGAAAACGATGAAAGAGAAAACTCGAAGAAAGGACAAGATTAAGCATTTACACTAGCAAAGAGCCTTATTCAAGGTACTATCCAATTATTTGCATGGCGTCACTGACGAGATAAATTTCGGAAATATCTGGGTGCCAAGCAACTGGCTTAGATTTGTCCGATTCCGAAGCCGATGCTTTACCAACTGAGCTACATGCACCGTATTCATCTGGTATCGGAAAGATATTGTAACGAACACACACACACACACTTGTCAAAAGTTCCGAGACGACTAAATATCAGGGGTAGAATGAGTTTTTTCGAAAACTTGAAAGGAATAAAAGTTCAAGGAAATCAACAGAGCTATCGGACAAATGGGCCAGCCAGGGCTCTGTATATCGGGTTACCAACTAGAAATTGTCAATTGGAGAACAAACTTTCGAAGAAATCATGACTTTAGAAAAAATGCCGGACACATTCCTCAAATCGTGAAATGCATAAACAGAAAATGAAAACATGCAACTACAGCTCTTCCGTTTCCTCTTACTCGAACGAAAAAAAAATCGAGTACAACATATCGACAGCAGTACTAACTACGCCCGCTAGCAGTAACCTAATATGACAAATTACCCCTGATGACCGTCAGTCAGCATCAAATTTATTGTAAACAACACAAACATTGTAAACCGAGGTGTAGTAACGTCTTTTTCATTTCAATTTTAAAATACCGACTTGACACTACTGGAAAGGTTGAAAAACGGACATGTCCGGGAAAAGTCGGAAGGTTTGTTGTCAGATAGGGTGAGGTTTCTTATCCTATCTGTCTACAGCTTTTTGTGGGCTTCATGGGGAAATTTGATTTTGCAAATGGGAATCCCCTGTTTATTGCAGATTCTGTATCTACGAAAAAAAGGAGAATATAACTGCTCAAAACTGAAGGTTGTCAGCTCTTTGACCAAAATATATTATTGGTGGGAAGTATAAACATTTTCGGAACAACTAAATATCTCGGTTAGAATAAGCTTTTTCGGAAAACTTGAAAGAAACGAAAGTTGCTGCAAATGAAGAATGAACAGAGCTGTCGAACGGGCAGACCAATCAAAATGCGTAGGATCCTGTTTGTACCCCGCAAGGCCTAACTTTGACTTTGCAAGTGGAACTCCCACTTTTTATTGTAAAATTTTATCGACGCAAAAATAATAATATAGCCTGCCTGAAACTGCAGGTTGTTAATACTGAGCCCGATAGACCCGGGAATAGATTATGTTAAAAGTATCAAAAGTTTCGGTACGGTTTAGATTTCGATTAGAATGCGTAGATATTTGAGTGGTTTGTTCCAAAAATAATCTGTGGCCTTTCTAGAAGATATGCAACACTGAAACTGTCTTAGCGTTGGTATCTATAGGACTCATGAATAATACTCTAACTTTGTGTGCAGTACTTATCGCCTGTAAATTTTTGCAGTGAAAATACAATTTGCAATGTAGACAGTGGCTTGTATTGAAACAATTGGAGATGGGATATATGGAGTCTCTTAAAAGGGCTCCAGATCCTTATGAACTAGCTCTGTTGATGCCATCAGAATTACTTTAGGTTAAAAAAAACTAATTCTGGAGCTGTTACACACTCCGGGATTTCACGACGTCGAATCCATTTTGCAGGCTATCCCCGTGGCTAATGGCCCTCGTCCACCTTGTCCGTGTAACACTATTAGTGCACACTTGACCATATTTTCCTTGAATGATAACCAGACAATTACACTTAAAAACAAAATTGGTTCTTGTGGAGCCCAAATAGCAGGGTGGACCAATATGGGGTATCTCCTTGCATGAGTTAAGAATTTCACCACCAGAGAGTTTTGTAGACGTTTATTCCACAATTTTAGAGCCCTGAGACTTCCCACCATTAATCCGCTTTTGGGACCTATGGGACCCAGAGATAATATTCTAGTTTTGAACAGGACATATTCAGATTGATGTTTTTCCGTAGATACAGAATCTGCAATGAAAACGGTAGCTTCCCATTAGCAAAATCAAGTTAAGCCCCATGAGGCCTACACAGCTTGATTGGTCCGCTGCAACTTATGTCTCTTTTGCCTTCTTTAAGTTACTAAGATTGTTACGAGGGTAAAAATCATGGTTGAAATAATTCCGTTTAGATACGGAACATAACTTGGTTACTGCCATTGTCAATAAAGAAACCGGTTACACGCTTAGAGTAAGGAATCTCTTTTTTCCATACTCTAAGGTTGATAGAGTTTGAAATTATATAATAATGAACACAAACGTATTGAGGGTAGCACAATATTTTGTACATTAGTTCTGCCATATTTTTTTTATACTTTAAAAGCGATACGGACCACTATGATGCTATATATTTCGAAAAAGGAAGAAATAAACTCACGAAGTGAGCCGCGCCTAATGACCGACTGGCTTTTTTATTACTGACGTAAGAAGATAACTGTCGTAAGTTGACGCTCGTTAAAATGGAAACCTGTTAACGGCGACTGGCGTTAACGTTAACCAGAGTAAGATGTCAGTAATGAAGGCATTTGAAGTTTTTAAAACGCATTTTAACCGAGTTAATTAGCCATTCCGGTACTTTTGACACTTCTCACCATTAATCTGTTTCCGGTTAGAAGACCAGCATACCACAGTTATGAGTACAACATATTCTAATGTATTTTTCACGTAGATACAGAATATGCAATAAAAAGTGAGGGTTTGTACTTACAAATTCAAAGTTAAGGCCCACGCATTTTGATTGGCCCACCTATCCGATAACTGTTAATTGGATGCAACATTTATCCCTAAAGTTTTGGAAATAACGCATTCTGAATTTTTTTCCGTGCCGGAACTTTGGACAAGCACTGTATATTCACAGACACACACAGAACGTGAGATTAATGTGTTTTCTTCGGTAAAGTTTCTCTTCGCCTCAATTGTTTTAAGTCTACCTCGTCAAGTTAATTGATCAAAACTTCTGAACATTATTATAGTCTTAACGGAACTGGAGATTCATATACCGTCGAACGTTGTCCGAAAAGACATTATTCTGTGTTTACTTGTAAATTACTATAAATTATCCCTAGTAACATCATTAGAACTATAATATTTTTTTTACTTTTAAATGTGTAAACAAAGTGTATTTTTGATAAAATATTTCGTGAAAGTCATAAACATACCTCCTCAGACGTTTCGAAAATTTCAGTCTCATTTTCCTGCTTCACTAAAATTAATTCTGGGCTAGGAATAATTTCTGGGTGGCTGATATTATTTGACGTCATGGCGATCACTTATGAAACATTCTGTCGCCTTCCTTATTACACACAGGGCATGACGAAGATATACTGTAGGTTTCTGAAATATAAAAGTTTCACTGAAGTCAATAAAAAATTTTGAATTTCATTTAATTCTTTATTCTGGATAAATGGAACAAAATCTCACATAAAGATAAATATTTTCTAAACGTTTTGCAATGTTATTAATCATATTCTTAAAATCAACCGAACGTCCAATAACGATTGATAATTTAAATTGAGGAAACATTTGTTGAATGGCATTTCAAATATTTTTAAAATATTGATAAAAAGTCTTAACTTTAAAAACACAACAGGTTCAACGTTAACAGAGAATATTTCGGGTAAAGAAATAGTACGAAGCTGCCGATGGATGTACCCTTCGATCGCGCGGTCACCATGATCTAGATGGCATATGCATGGAAGTGTAAACAAACACGATTTCTGTGGAACAGCGGTGAAGGATCAAATTTCAGGTGAAGGAAAGGGTAGAGCGGGCTGCGAGGACGCAAAGACAATATTAAATCAAAACCGAAGGAAATCTTTATGGAAAAGTGGGCTAAATATGTTCAAGATGCACCAAGTAATATGTTTATTGAATACCAAAAAAACTTTCAAGAGCTACGTAGGGAAAATAGAGTTACAAAATTTTGAATTATCTGAGCTGACGGTGTTACAATACTTTTCTCCGGTTATAAAATTTTACATTTAAATCCTTATAAATTGCAATTAAGATTTACGTTGCAACTAATATTGAGTGAAATATTTCTATGTTCCAATTTATTTATTACGTTTAATATATTCAGTATTTTAGCAATGTTTTTAGGCAAAAATCTCTTGTTCGAATACTTTTGCCAGCCATTGTATCTGCCAATTACATTACACAAATTCCTTTGTTGGAAGGAGTAGTTCGTTTGGACTCTCATATGACGTGGGGTACGTCGGTTAGGGTACACAGTGCGTAATAAAGCTTCAAATTGAGGGTTGATAAAACATTTGATTAATAGAAATCCACGTTTCGCTTAATTTGCTAGCAATTCAAAACTATACCAAGGCATAATTCTCGTCTAAATAAACATTAATTTTGCCATTCACCAGGTTAACATATTTAATTTAGAGGCTTAGACTTTTAATTTCTAAAACAGAGGCTAAAGTATATATATACGCCTATATACTTATTTTAAGATTATTTTTTGGTAAGGTTAAAATCTTTTGACTTTTTTGAGCAAGTACATAATTTCAAACAAACAGTTTCAAAACTTTTGCATGTACAAGTGCTGTTCTTAAACACACAAGTTAATTATATATATAACAGTATATAAGATCAGGAAGACCCATTATTTCATTTTGTTCGAATATTTCCTTGCAGGAAGTTCCTGTAGAGACGGAAGCGCCTGAACATAAAAACGACAAGTGCAGTGTTTGTTAATCTAGGAAGTCCGAAATTAGCACAGCCAGACACACAAGAATAATCAACTTGGCAGAAATAGCTTTAGAATGTTTATCAATAAAAGCACCCATTGTCCCAATTTGAATAAACTTAAACACATGGATAAAGTTGTATATAAGATATTTTTCGTGCTTTCATGGCTTCATTAAGAGTGCTGTTTAGTATCGACTTTCACATTTTAGGAACGAAGTGATTATAATTCCATAAATATTTGTTGTGTCTAATCTACGAATGTAATTTAATTATGAATTTCTGAACATGATAGGACTTGAGCACTACACACTAAATTAACGATGAGCACTGGAAAAAAACAGGTGGGAGGAAAATAAAAATATCCCTAATCAAGGTATATAGGATATCTTTGCCTTATTTTATTTCGAATCATCATTTCAGCAATTGCGGAAATCACGAACAGGGTGAAACATATACATATCGTTGGAAATGTCTTGATAGCGCAAACTCAGAAATACCGATTTCGACCATTTTTGACACTAACTAGTGGTGTAAAATGTCTACAAATAATGAACGGGAAAAATAGTTTTTGAAATTTTCGTGCTAGTTTGGATTTTTTTTTT